>CM032668.1:3906762-3909262 GCA_019095985.1 Streblospio benedicti
GAACATCTGTATTTAATCATATATCACCAAAGTGTGTTTTTTTTTTTTTTTTTAATCTTGGATCTAGATTAGGACCTCAATATTACCTTGCAAAAAGTGACATTAAATCCCACATAAATGACCAGTCTTATAAGATAATCACTCGAATTAATGTTTTTTATAAAGTGGTATACTTATTGTATCCATAGTTTACATTTAACATAGTGTCATTTATATATTACTGATATTGATATCTAGCGGCATATGTTTTTTTTTCTGTTAAGTGTTAAATTGTATTTAGGTTTTTTTATTTTTTTCAATTTCCCTCCATCTGCTGCTGGTCTGAAAAAATAAATAATATACACTCATTGCATTATCATTTAAAAATTAAATGCAGCAAAAGCTTAATTTACATTAGGTAATTCATCTCGTTTAAAAGCTATTTTCACAATGCAATAGTCCGCAGTCACAATGCAAACGTCACTTGATGGCAACAGGCAAGATTATGGCTATTGAATACATTATGACCTGTTTTATTTATGCATAATAATTGTAAAGCACTTGGAAATTTTCTTTTGAAAACTTTACATCAATAATTTCTTTCAGCATGGGTTTAGTAGGGTCTACAGATCATTTGCAGATTAGGTTCATATTCTGTTAAAATGTATTATGAGCTCAGCATGTCCATTACTTAGAGTGGTATTCTAAATCTGCATATGGTTTTATAATTTGAAAACAATAGATCTAGACCTAAGAATATATTATTAGGACAAAAAATACTGTTAATTACAGAAGTTTCAGGTTATCTAGATCTACTAAGTAAGTGTGTAGTGTCACTAGAAGTACCGGATTTGTAAATGTTACACTTGAAAATGTGTTTTCACTTTGTCTCTATGTCGTTAGTCTATGAAGGATATATTAAAATATTAATAAAACTGTCATGAACATCACCAAACATGAGAGACATAATTATTGGCTCTATAAAATATTAATAATATTCAGGTGAAAAACATCTTGTAAAACAGAGAAGATTCCCTTTGAGTGGTTAGTCACAAATATGGTATGTTTGTGCCATTCCCTTTGAGTACCTAAAAGTTAGAACTTGATATTTTTACAATTTTCTTCCTTCTCTGATATAATTACTCATTCTAATAATATTTAAAATATTCTACGTGAGCTAAAGATCTATTAAAGCATCTAAGCACATTCAACTGGTGTCGATTGACTGTATAATACAATGATAAAGGGGCTCAAAGTGGTGTTATTTGGAAAGAATTACTAAACACCTTTTCTAGATCACATATCACAGCTTTGCATAATGATGTATTTACTAGATGTGTTGTTTGAGCGAAAGAAAACTAATTTAGTTGCTCGATAGACTATTTTAACTTACCTTTTTATCGTGCAATCTTGCACATGCCGCTCATTTTCTTCACATTTAACATTAGCTGTTCTCTTTTCAGACATTTTCATTCCCTTTGAGTACCAACCCATTCCCTTTGAGTACCTAAATTCCCTTTGAATACCATACGGATGACTACCTTGGACCCTGAATATTCTAAACTAGCTGTTTACCCGGCGTTGCTCGGGTTGAAACAGATGAGATCCGGAACACATTAAATGCTCCTCCCTCCCCATCCTTCCTCCTGTCCCACATCCCTCGAACCAGTTCTTGTCAGTATACAGGTCTGTGACAGATTTAAATACACCTCCATCACCGTCCTCCCATCGTCATATGTCACAGCCATTTACACACTAAATATGGCAATGATTGATCCCTCTAATATCCCTCCCCCAGCTACTGCTACCCATGGTAAACACGTGCGGAGCAGATTAAATGTTTCACTCATCCACACCCTTCCTTCCAAGCCCCCCCCCCCTCGCCCTCTTCTCTCCCCAATCCCCGACCCGCTCTACCCCATCCCCATCTAAACAGGTCCATAATGCACCCACTTCCTACTGCTGCTCTGGTTGAAACAGATGAGATCTGGAACATATTAAGTGCTCCTCCCTTCCCATTCTTTCCCCTGACCCACATCCCTCAGACCAGCTCCCGCCACTATACAGGTCTTGGAAAGAATAAATACACCTCCATCACCTTCTTCCCACACTCATATGTGACAGCCATACACACACTACATGTATGTGTCAATGATTGATCCCTATAATAAACCTCCCTCCAACTACTCCTACTCAGTCACCCCCTTTCTGCTGCTGCTCGGGTTGAAGTTGAAATTAATGAGATGTGGAACATTATATAAATGGTGCCCGCTGTTGGGGGAGGTACGCCGAAATGTCGCCCCGAAGGAACAATGTTGTGGAGGGCTGTAATACGCGGAGCAGAAGTTTGGAATGCCCTTTTTAGCTCAACGTATGATGGCGTTTTCTACTACCATCCAAAAAAAGTTTTGCATTGTCATGCATTGTTTTCTTGCGTGTATGCTGCCGTAATGCGTGAGTGGATCGTGCGTTTTTGATAAGAGGAGCCTATGTGACGGGCACTTGAACTACACCGGCTTAT
>CM032668.1:3914262-3917279 GCA_019095985.1 Streblospio benedicti
TCCATATAACTATAGTGAAAGCATTGCTCAGTGCATAGCTACAGAATGCTTCGCTCCAGGTGCAATCTTACAGCAATGTCCGAATACACTTGGTATGGATCAGAAAATAAAACTTCTTGATAGTGAGATTCTTAAATATCAACAGCAAATCACGGAGTGGTGGTTAATGTACGACAGAGGTACCTTACAAAATGCAATGCTCGATTTAGTTGCCAGAAGGTATGAAGAAAGTCGAAACGTTAATGTAAAGATTACAAGATATATTTCTCATACAAAGATCGCTGAATGTCTAAATGAACAACATGCACCGAATTCTATAATTATCAAAATATTCATTGCCAGTTGTCAAATGGATAACACGTTGTATGAGGTTGTCTCTTCATTTCTGAAGAGAACTGTTACGCATAAGGTTGTTTCAATAGTTGAAGCAGGGATAAAGTGCATAAAGTTACCTAGAAACCTCACCATCAACTCCATACGGGATCCTAATGCCCAGTATCACTACAGCATCCAATCTCTGGCTGAGTTGACTAATGAACAAAGGGAGACGTACTACAGACAGGAAAAGATTTACGGCAACAAATTATCATTCATATTTCGCAAGGCGCCATTATATTATGGTGAGGGCATAACATCTGAGGTTGTGTCCGAGCTTCTAAAGGGAAAGGCTCGTGTAGGAGATGAGCTGGGTATAGATCAGATTGTCCGTGAATGGGAACTAATGCACCAAGAGAAAGTGGTGATTTGGAATGTTTGATGAAGAAAAAATAATGTTACTCTTTTGAACGCTGTAGCAGAATATTGCAGAATCAAAAGGATTTCAAGCACTGCAGTCATCAAGTCTGATGAACATCAGATGATGGATTATTTACGTGAGTTGTGCATCCAAACTGTAGGTAATATATCTGTGTGGCTCCCACGTTCTGAATGGTCAGAACCAGAGTTACCGCTGTTACCTTCCAAAATCTTTGACTTTTTCAGAGATTTGATGATCAAAGGTGACAATCACTCAAGATGCAAAGTAATTCTTCACGATCTAGCAACTGGAGAATTTATTAGTATTTTAGTTTCACCTAGAACTGTGCCTCTTGAAGGACAAGCAAAATCTACCATTGTCCCCATTGCATCGCAAAGTTCTCCAACGACTACTGCACCCAATGCTCCCATTGTTGACACTGGGATGGGACACAAGAAAGCGGATTCGCTAGTTGGCAATACAGCATCTGCGACGAATGACATGGATCCATACTCGCAAGAAAGTAATGTATTGTTGATAGGAATAGCTAATGATGATGAGATACAATCACGAAAGTCCCAAGCCAAAAAATATATTGCTGAATATAAGAAAATTAGAATGGCAGTTATTGAAGAATACTGTAACTGTAAGTCTTGGGCTGACGTGAAAAAGAAGATTGCCTGCTTTATTGAAAAAGAACACTCTGGTAATTGGCGAGGTAGAATCGTCTTCAATGGACATGGCAGCACTAATGGACTCACTGTGTGGGAAAATGGCAATGAAACTAGTGTGAATCTAGATGACGTTCTAGAATATATAAAGTCCCTGTATGACACACATAGAAGTACCTTGTTTGGTCTAGATATTGTGTTTGCACAATGTTACAGTAATAGACATACGTTCATTACAAATGACATACGCTTTAGAGTTATTTCATTAATAGAAGGTAGAGATGTGTCTTTGTCACTTCCCAGCTTCCATGCTGATTTGAATGCTTTTAATGAGAGGGAACACATGCGAATTCAACAACAAGTATTATCTGAAAAGATGTTGGTCTTAAACATGGCACCAGCGCGTTTGGATGATATTGTAGAGATGAAAAGTGCGTTGTTAAAGGGATATGAATGGCAGCAAATTGATAGCTACGACACAATGTTTATGTGCTGCACACGAGGTGATGATGAATGTTTAATACAGAACATCACAAACTTCATCCATGGTTGCTGCCATCATAGAGAACTAATAACTCATGAACAATGCAGGAATATGAAACTGTGTTCAATAGTCTTAATGGATGCTCTGGAGACACCTATATGGCAACGCATGCATAGCTGTTTTTGTAATGGTGTGTCCTGTGCATATTGCCCAACACAGCTTCGAATTATTGCTGTTCGAGGATCACCAGATATGAAAAGTCATCTACGCATGGAACTCTGGAACCAACCCATAGAAGATCTCCAATTGTGGTCTGCAAAAATAAAAGCCCCGCTGATATTCGATTCTGATAATCATTGTATGTATCAAATGTCACTATTAGATGGTGGTTATGAGCAAATAGCACTTCCTACTTCGCGTGATTCAAGACACATATTATTGAGCGCATGCTCAACATTACAAGGTGTTGTCTGTTGTTATGAATACAATGGTACAATACTCGGTTTTGAATATAAACATATTAACAAAGCCTGGAGTGAAATCAAAAACTGGCCCAATGGATTGGGTGTACTGTGTAGTGTAGTCGGTGACGTGTTTGCATTAGGATCTGGCAGAAGCTGCCAAAGATACGCCGGGCAGAAGTGGACAGAAATTGAGGATATGTTGGAGGAGGTTGAAGACCCTGTCTGCACTGAATTGCTCGGGTGCCTCTGGGTTCTAAAACAAACACCTGCCGATGGTGAACCCATCACCTTCCAGTGTTTGAACACACTGGAACCACAGCCAAAGTGGTCCTACAAAGCCCACCCCCCACCGACAGTCACAGACACATCCGGGGCTAGTTTGTATGGGGTTGGTCATAAGTTGTACCTTCTTGGAGGAATGGGAAAATGCAGTGCAGCCTATGACATTTATAAGAACAGTTGGATCGAATTGGAAGATAAACCAGCTCGTTTCCACGTTGGACCATCTTTCGTATCGGGAGAAAAAGTAATATTTCTGGGGTCAAGTGAGTTGAAAAGGGGTAAGTTTGTGTGGAACCGGGACGGATCAGAAACCTTCCACTTTGTCACACCAGACCATTTGAAGTACCCAACTCAATGGGAGTACACAGAAAATCTACAAA
>CM032668.1:3929811-4085047 GCA_019095985.1 Streblospio benedicti
GGGTGCGCTTAAGAATGTCATGAGTTTCATACACGCGATGGATTGCGAACATGCCAAGAACACCTCTGAACACTAGGTATTTTGGTGGGAAAAAAACTTAAAGTGGGGCACCCCATGCACTGTCCTCCTGTATCTGCCTAAGCATTCAGTGTCTAAACACCATGGAGTTCTTTCGATGCAGGACCGGTGCCCGTGTCTCCACTGTCTCAGGGCACCATACTGCACAGCAACGATGAGTTGAGCAAGAGCTGGGTGCAGTTGCACTGAAGATGACCGGCAGCTGTCGAGCTTGACCCAGGGGTCAGCTGCAAGATGACCACTATGTACGTGAGAAGCGCGCCCAGGATCTGAAAACAACAAATCATTTCACTATACTAGAACCACGCAGCAGCAGTTGGCTTGATCCTACTAAAAAGGTGGTCTTCTTGTGGAGGTTTATTTAACGTTGGTCTGTTTAGGAGGGTTTCGGACAACAAGATTTGTTTGATTATAAAATTGGTCTCTTTAGAGGTTGCCGTAATTATGGGTACTCAAGTGAAAAAGAAAATTGTAAAATTGTTTCATTTTGTTCTTCACTGTTCACATATTGAAACGTGAAGATTTAGGTCGTGAGTAAACAAGTTTCATTACGGATTTAGGAAAAGACAAGACAATTTTCTAAGTAACAGTAAAGAGCTTTGAATTTGAGCGTTGCCCCTAGGCCATGGAATCATAGCTATGTATATTCAGTTTTTCGGTTAGTGAAATCACTATGTGTGACAAAAATATGGCAAAGAAATAGAGTTAGGGATGGTTCATTATTTGTGACCAGGGGGGGCTATGAGGAAAATCAAGGGGGCACCTATTTTGTTCCTGAAAAAAAGAGGGTGGGGGCACTTAATTTGTCCCTAGGTGAACATGGGGGGGGCATCTATTTTGTCCTTGGAAATTTGGCAGCGATTTTTCGGTATTTGATCATTTTTTAGCATATTACGTCACCTTTCTACATTATATTGGGATGTGAAATCATATGCATATTTGATTTTGATACAATAAAATAGAAATTCGCAAGATTGCGAAATACATTTTCTTTAATGCCGTATGCATATATACATATATTACATTAGTATGGGATATAAATGGTATTGCATTAGTGTGGCATTCATTGATATTTACAAAGATGCTAGGGTTTGTCAGAGGACAATAGACTACATGTGAGATAGTCCAGATTAAAAAAAAATCATATCTACACTGTGCTGTCAATTCTAGCAAAAATTCATTGTTCGTGTTGTAAAATCAGCAAAAATGCTTGCTCTTGTATTTCTTGTTCATTTTCCATGGCGCGCAATGATTTCTGGAGTTACATCAACAGCAGGAGTAACATCACCAGCAGTTAGTGATACATCATCATCATCTTCTTCTTCAGTTTCATTGATGTCAGCCAGTATGATTTCATCTTGATCCGAATCACTACTAAACTCATTGATATCTTCATTATCGGAAGTTTAAAATTGTTATTTAGATCTTGACCTAGTTCTTTGCTTATATGTGCCTCTAACCAGGACAACTTTTGCTTCTTGGTTAGATTCAATTTATCTTCCATGTGGTGATAAATGAGATATTTGTCGAGTTCGATTGCATACATTTCATGCAGTTTTCCAGTTTGATGAATTTCTACCAAGTCATAATCTTTGTATTGCTTTCATATTTTGTTTTGAACACTTTGTGTTCTCCCTCAATGTCCTATGTTTTGTTTGTATCTGTGTACTTGATACATGTATTAAGTACATAGGATTTTTAATGTTCTTACGCAATGTGATACTATATAGATAATCACTTTTGAAATAGAACTCAGAAATTGTTACTTTTCGATTAGCTTCTTGATGTCACAATTTATATATAATTATGAAGAGAGGGGTGTGGCAATGGTTGTTTTTTTTTACTTTTGGAAATTCGCCTCCAATCACTTTCCTGAGGCGCTTTCACGCATTTTAAGTGTACCACTTTATTGGAAATCACCTTTTACGGGGTTGTTTGTTCTTCGTGCACTTTCTTTCATCAGTATACTGACGAGAAAACTGATTTACCATCACCGATTCGGGTACAAATATTCTCCAGCCTTCTCCTTCTCGGAGAAAGAGGACGTTATGTGATCAGATTGACAGTGACTATTTTTACGGGTCCATAAGCATAAGCCGAATTCTATTTTTACGGATCCATAAATATAAAACTGAGTCTATTATTACGGGAAATATTTCATTTCCATCATGGCTATTTAATCTCCTCAAACTTGTGTCCATAGGAGACGGGGAAGCTAGGAAACTGCTTTACCATCACAGATTAATGTACATATAATTCTGTTCATTTTTACAATGCATTTCCGCTTTCGCTATCACATTGTTGCTGCGTGCGTTATGTTTCTCTGTTGCTGCGTGTGTTATGTCTGTCTCACGGGTTTAGAAATCCAGTGGTCAAAAAGACAATGTTTATATGGCGAGTAATAAAATTGTCTCCATAGGAGACAGGGAAGCTAGTGATCATATAATGATTATATGATGAATAAATTGATTGAGAAGTGTCCTTTACAATTTGCTGTTTTGAGTCAGTTAACCATTCCATTGATGTATACAAAGGGGAGGGGTGTTAGACCGCAAAATATAACCAACGCAAAATATAACCAGTTATGATTTGCGTTAATGCAAAATATAACCACAGCATCGAAAATCAGCTGGTGACGCAAAATATAACCAGACTCAAATTATGACCAAGGTGTATAGCCAGTCACAATTCTAATCTCGTCAAGTGGTGAGTTCAATCACCAAATTACGACTACTCTGTTTTACAGTTTACATGGCACATGCGCATATAGAAGATGGTAGACTCGAGTGCATAATGTCTAAAACTGAATTAAAATATGTAAGTTTAGTGCTGCATTTGTGTGGGTTGTGTATGAGTAAAATATTGGCAACAAATCTGTAGAATGTGAAGTCTTTACATATGCGGGGATGTGGTTTTCAATGTGATGAAACACAGGAATATCTGTAGCCTTAATTGAGCTTATAGTATATAAGAACTTACCCACCTACATGTAGAATGTGAATGCATCTTAGACAGCGGCACCTCCTAGGCGTTATGCTATACACTGTATATCTTTACCCTGTACATATTTTGTCTCTAGCTATAGTAGTGTCTCTTTATATCCCTCTTTATACATCAAGACACCGTGTGCCGCCTGTTTTATAGGGGATACCAAAGAAGATACCACAACAGCTGATGGTGTGTAATGAGAGGGTAACATGTGTCATTGTGTACACTAAGTGTGTGAGTATATAGAACTTTTTAGGACACTTGGCGTTAGCTCAAATTACAATATCGTGCACTGGAATCATTTCATTTAGGCCCCCATTTCACATGGCCGATCCTAGCTCCAGATCCTCCAAAATACCACCGATTTGTCATTTCGGGGTGGATTGTGCGTGATCTGGCCTCAAATGTGGAGTGATTTGGCTGGTTCCGCAAGGAATGGGACGTTTTGGGCGGGTTCCGGGCTGAATTTTATTTTTTCGGCTTATGTGGAACCAAACCACACAATCTACATGCTTTTCGGGGCTGCCTGGTTGCTTCCTCTTGCACTTGCAGGATCCCAACGTCTTTCACCCTAGCTCTGGCCTCGTCTGCTGCTCTGGGTGGATTATAGTTGACAGATGAGACCGTAGCAGCCGCCACTGCCGTTACATTCAGCAGCAATGGAAGCATGAAATAGAAGCAACTGTTCCAATGTCACAATGCTCCCATTTTACTGCTGTCAACATAGAGAAAATGACACACTTCTGCCAGCGTCTGGCCCAAAAGGTGTTAAACATTTCTCTGGAGAAGTGATTTTGACTTTTTCCGCCTGTAGGCTCCCATTATGGATTATTGAGTTATTAAACATGATCAACTTTTTGCTTTTCTTGTTCGTCTGGAGGTTAACTTGTTCATCGTTAGGTCTCTCTGCTAATGGTGGGCTTGCGTACAATTTCCGTAGATATGTTCCCGTTTTATGGTGTGCTAGCTCCAAATGGTCCCATTAGCTTGCCTTTTCATCCAGTCCTTCTGAAAGGTCACAGACCGTACTAGTGGGATTCCGTAAGTTTCAGCTACAAAATATGCAATGAGGCAAAATAAAAAGACTGGAAATGGTGGGGGAGGGAGTTACATTGTTGCTTGTGTCCCTGAAGGATTATACTCAAACACGTATTCACGATGATTAGGCAACGAATAATCGTAACAATGGCAGCCCTTGCACTTAATCTTGCTGTAGCTTGTAGCTTGTAGCATGTGTAGAAAGACCGAAGCCTGGGGATTTCACAGTTTAATAGCCACCAAGAGGTACGGAGCCACTATTTTCGGCAGCCGATCATCACATTTCTTTGTCATGCTTCGTCTGTCTCGGCCGTGTCCCGTCACCTACAACGTCTCTGACGGCTTCTACTACTCGATAACTTTGGCATGCTTCGGCATCAGACTGTTACGTAATCAATATTGATATGTTTTCGCCGATCCACCCAGAAATGACAAATCGGGCATCATTGGGAAGATCTGGATCTAGGATCAGCCATGTGAAATGAGGGTTGTAAACATTGATAGCTCCATTTGCTCCACAACACGCCAGAAATGAGAAATAAATAGTGCCAGTCTTTGTATGGTGGTTCGTGTGCATATTATGTGGCCAGAACTTATGGGATCGTCTAGAATATTGTTCTGGACCTCGTCAGCATGGACACTTTTAAGCAGAAAAACATACAGATGGGCAAGTTAGCCCCCCCCCCCCTTCCCCGAGAGGAAAAAAGGATTATCCAAATCAACAACTCAATAATCCATGACGGGGGCCCACAGGATGAAAAAGAATCAAAATAACGTTTCCCGGAAGTGATAACAATTTTGGGGCTAGAACCAGGCAGAAGTGTGTCGTATCCTTCAGGAAGACACAGCTTTAATCATGGAGCATCGTCATGATCGTGAACCACTGCACTGTTGGAACAGATGCTTCTGTCTCATGGTGTCATTGCTTCAGATTGTAACGGTAGTGGCAGCACTTCCGGTTCATTTGTCGACCATACATCCTCCAAAACAGCAGACGAGGTCACAGACCCAGAACCAGCCAGAAGTGCGCCATTACCAAATGAACCAGCCAGACCACTCAATAGTTAAGGCCTGAACACCCATGACCCACCTCGAAATGATAAGCACTAAACATTGGATAACTCGTGTTGACATATCTGATACCGTCGTAGGTTAGTAAATCAAAATTACTCTCTACTGTATGTTACAAATAACGTACATTTGCTCTGGTTATATTTTGCGGCAGTGGTTATATTTTGCGTCACCAGGTCCATTTTCGGGGGTGTGGTTATGTTTTGCGTTAACGCAAAACATAACTGATTATATTTTGCGGCTGGTTATGTTTTGCGGTCTAACAGGGGGGCACCTATTTTGTCTTGGACATTAGAGGGGGAGCCACCTATTTTGTCCTTGAAATTAGAGGGGGGCCACCTATTTTGTCCTCGGTTAAAATGCAAAATCCTCATAGCCCCCCCCGGTCATAAATAATGAACGCTCCCTTACCGTCAGTATAGTGGACTTGTCCACCACGAACAAACCCAACACAGTAAGCCCGATGCTGCCGCTATTCAGCCGTGACAGGAACAACTGCAGCTACAATTGATATGCACGGTTACAATTTGTGTTCCTAAGTTTATTTCTATCACTATATTGGTAATAAACCTGGGGTATGAAAGCATCACCAATGCTCATAACATACCGGTACCATAATTAATATATAATTAATTGGATATCGATACGTGCCACCACCTGTGTGCACCAAACATTGAATTGTCGCCATTGTCAACATTTAATATTTGCCCCCAATGGTCAGAGGAATTCATTAATATTCTATATGCTCGGATGTTAAATATGGACGAGATGTGCGCATGACAATTTGAAGAATAACTTATAATGACTCAAATCAGAGTTGCGGCCATTGCCATGTAAACTAAACTAAGGGATTTTGGTCGGGGGGGGGGTACTTTTCAAAACCTCTATGATAGTCATATACAAAGGTATCAGGACTAGATCCAATACAGCAGAAGGTTAAGTTCAATGAATACAAGTGATTTCCTATCAAACTTGATTCACAACTTCATTCTTTTTAAAATCCATTGAATATATGCTGATATGCTGATATGCTTAAAACAATACAATGTAAAAAGCTCAGGATTGTGACATTGTTGGATGAAATAGTGCTGCGAGTTTTGAGCATCACCTGATGAGTCTCCTCTGGGTCGGACAGCGTGTCTTCATCCAGCAAATCTTCTTGCAGATCATGGGCCTGTCAATGATAACAAGTGTAATTAATGATATACATGTAGGCCTACACCAATAGTCTACATACATTTTTAGAGGAAAACCATGACGTACCCTCAAACATTGGTACGGGTGTGCCCTTTCGAACTTCGAAACGGTACCCATCGATAAGGGTTTTTTTTTCATCAAAAAGTGACCTATGTCTATGACAACGAAAAAGGTAACCCATATGTCTATACCTATTATATAATCAAACTACATACTATTAACATTTCATCAACAAAATATTTATAAAAATTGTATCAGTATCAAACAAATTGAAACATACACCAACAATATGTTTCTTTAATTTCAAAGTTCAAACCCATACCTATACCAAAAGCTTTAGACACATAACTACATGTTTGAAAAAATCGCAAAACCTAGACCCACCACTATGATATGGAAACGGCACTCCCGTACTACCGGATATATTGGAAGACACCCCCCCCCCACACACACACGCGAGTTTAAAACCCGCTTTACACATAAAACCCGCTTTACACTATAACGAATTCCACCTACGTAGCTCTACGTGCACTGGCGAACTGGCAAATTCGTCAGGAAATTTTGAACATGTTCAAGAATTTCCTGACGAACATCCAGTTTGATTAAAGTTTGCTTCAAACAGTTATGCTGCGTCTACGGATCGCAGAACAATCGCATACATAAGTAACACTTCATTTGCCTCAGCAACTTGTCGTACCATGCATTTTCACTACGTTCAATGCCGCCCCAATACGCCCAAGTTGACGACGTGACATAATAGTAGTGTACGTAGAGATGCGTTGCACGGGTTCGCTCATGATCGCTCAAGTGTGAAGCGGGTTTTAGCAATGGTAAGTAATCACATCCGCACACGAATGAGGTCAAATTGTCAACTCTGGCGTATTGAGAGGACAATGAACGTAGTAAAAATATGTATTGCAACCATTTGCAAAGCCAAACGAAGTGTGACTTATAATTTCGAAAGTTTTGCGATCTAAAGATGTACTATGACCATGTGCAGAAAACTTTACCCAATTCGTACATCGGTCTTCAATTTTCTAAAATGTTTAAAATTTCTTGAGGAATTTGCCTGTTCGCCAGTGTATGTGGGCCAAAATAGTTTATGTGTAAATCAGGCTTTTTCAAACTTTAGACTTAGGCTTTACCGGATATCGTGCCGTGTGACCTTAAAAATGCACATAGAGAGGTGTTAAAAATGACAATAGTTGTTGCCAAAACTGTTAACCAGGAAGTAAAACTAATGGTGTTGTTTTAAGATGAACTAATCCTGCTACTGTATGGATTCCAACACCGTGACGATTAACACGTGTAAGGATAAACTTGCCACCTACTGCCTCGTTGACCATAATGCCACTGACGCACGGGATGAGTAAGAAGCCTCCTCCGGTGACCAGCCAGAAGAGGTAGATGAAGAGCACAAAAGTATCCGAGCGGATCGTAGGGTCGTTGATGAGCAGGTAGGTATCTGCTATCAGGATCAGGATGTTGCAACCCATGCTGGATGCCTGGAGCAGTATATTGAACCACACATAACATTGAGGAATACTATGTAAAACTGTTTCGTTGTGTACACGAGATTGTTAGAATGGGTAACAAACTATGTCTGATCTGGTCTACAAAGAGGTTAGATGACAAGAAGTTTGTTCATTTTGTAGGGGCTGATACAGAAGACGTTAATATGGCTGAAATATACGCAGACGAGTTGAATAACAAGTTGATTCATATTCACTTTATTTTCATAGTTTGCCAAATAGTTAAGAATCATTATTTGCAAAATCACCCAGAATGTGGGGATAAGTATATGTTAACAACGATTTAGATTGCAAGACAATACTGAACATTTCGTTGAAATATCACAATTCTTTGTATTGTGTATTTTATGTGTGTTTGCTTGTTGGCCAATTCGCTAAATTGGAAACTGAAATGATCGTGCAGGGTATTAATTGCAGTGCAGTGTAAAACACCAACATATAATTACCAGAGAATATAACATGTATCTTTACCAACGTTTCTATATTGGTAACATGTCACTATCAGATCAAGGTTTTCAGCAAATGGGAATGGGGGCGCACTAAGAGATCTCATGGATTTCCTATGCGCCATTGATAGCGAACACGCCAGCCAAAAAATCCTATAAAACAACGGAAACACGCCCCCTGCCATTGTCAAATCCAGGTTTTCAGAAAAAAGAATGTTGGGGGGGGGGGGCGCACTGAAGGGATTTCAAGGGTTTCGTACGCATGATCGATGATGGGCATGCCCAAACCCCTACGAAAATGAAGTATTTTGGTTGGATCTGCCTATGCAAGATACAAAATGTAACTGTTTGTTGAGACAGACAGCACCATCAGAGATTCTTGCATGTAGCTGTATGTACTTTTTGCCTCGAAAATAGATTACTTTCAAACCCATCTTGCTATTTACTTTCTTACGTGACTGTAAGCCGAACGTGCATACGATAATAATATTCAAATACTTAATACTTATAATACTTAATAAAAAGATAATACCATAGGTCAAACAAGAAAACAATATACGGTCTACACAGGCATGCCCTATTTACACACCAACAGTCATTTTGATATTGCTAAAAAGTAAGTAAACAAACATGCCTTGTGCAGCGAGAGGAAATCATCGACGTGACGCACCAGCTTCACCAGCTTCTGGTGGTCTAGGCGAGCTTTGCCAATGCACTGGCCCATCAGCTTTTTGGTTGTGCTGCAACGCTTGGTGTAGTTTTGTCTGAAAGCGTCATTGAAAGCTTTGAACTGGAGGCAGAGCACTTTGCAAAACACCCAGTCCAGGGGTATCACGAATAGCCAGCCCGCAAGTAGGTACACATGGGTGAGTAGCACGAGGATTCGCACGATTTGAAAGAGAAGATCCTCAGTCTGGGTTGTCACAGGGCAGAACATAATCTCCATGGCTGCTGGCAGACCCCATAAGATATAGCCTATAAACGTGAAATTCAAGGCAGAGATGATCCAGGTCATAATGGTCCATGTGAGGCATGTGTACCGTATTTCTCGTATGTCTAACTTCACCCTGAGCTCGCGCACAAAAGATTCCCATTCAAGGAAAAACTTGGGTAACCCCTCGTATCTGTGGGAGGCTCTCAGACACACCAGCACACCCATAACGCAAACCAGCAGCCAGCCATGTGACAGAAGAATATTGAACAGGATATTATCAAATGCTGTGATGGTACTGTAGCAAGAGAAGGTCTTCAAGAAGAACAGCGATAGAATGATAAACACGGCCCAACTATGGACTTGAGAAAATGTCACTTTGCAACGCTTCTTTGGGTAAGTGGTAATCTTGTGCCATGATATACCTCTCTTGCAGCACTCGTATCTTTGCTTACAGTCCTGCGTGGATCCATAGTCTTTGGCATGGTGTAGCGACAGAATCTTCAGGCTTATAAACAACGGTTTTAATGCAACAAAAAGCTCTGATTTGGTGTACAGATTATAGGCATCCTTCACTTGACCATGCCTCTGGTGCAGCTTTTCATTCTTTGAAACATTGAGATTATAATCCTTTTTCACGTCATCTGTCCTTACCAACTCCACTGGTGTTACCATCTCACCATTTTGACTGACATACAGTTCATGAGGCGAAGGGTGGACCAACGTGGCTTCTTTCATAGTGTTCGTGCAAGGTTATCTCCTAGCTTTTAGTTAGATATTCCAATGCGATGTATTAGCTACAGTTACTCATCTATGGACGTTCATGCAAAATTATCACTTTCCTGCCAGTGGACTGACTCAATGTGTGCGTCGGATGGCGGTGAAGGTCGTATGAGTGGCGGGCAGCCCCCGCGAGGCGGCTATCGATTAGACTGAACAGCATGGTTTGTCAGTAAAACATGTACTGGTCGATGATTATGCAATATGTCTATACCATGGGCCCAGCATCATGGGAGTTGTTGTGTGGTATGCACAGGGTGTACTGCTACGATTTACAAACACTATACCATACACGTTAACTACTATTATATAGAACAGTATACCCCCACTTTCCATAATGCTTGGGCCCATAAATGGATTATAAAACATGCTAACTAATGGCATGGGTGAGAGGTAATGGGATTGCATATGTCGCATGTTTTAACAACAATAATTCATCTATGTGTTAACTTACCGTCTTGAATCTAAAGGCATTAATGTTTTAGTAGCCATTGAGGTTAGTGGTTCTTTTTCATGCAGTATAATGTTATGAAACTTTTTAGAGAAAGTAATCATCATCAATCATTCCTCAAGAGACCTACCCATAAAAGCAGCATTTAAGGTTTTCAAAGTTTTAAAACCATCAATGATGAAAAGCTTAGGCTAGGGTTGCTTGGTGCAGTTATAAAATATGAAGCAGAAAAGTTTGTTTTTGATAAGGTGGAGTTCATTGTCTCCAATCTTTCTTACACAAAATACTACACACACGTTAACTATAGCGGCAGTAAAAATAGAAAAGAAATTGTACCAACTTTGCGAATTACATCGTGTTGTTTGCATGAGTCAATGCTTGTATATATACACATCTTCAAATGTTAGCATTTCCATCCACGTGGATATTAAGCACTAAAACCACCTCCCTGTGTCTGTTTACGTTCTGACGACACTGTACACGAGTCCACACTATACGCTACACAAACTCAGCGCACTCACAGGATTTCACACCATAAAAATGGTGTTAAGTACTGTGTGCCGCTACTTTGTCGATTGCGAATCTCAACTTTAATATTGAGACGCCCAAGTAAGTAAATATTGCATTCAATAGCTCATTATGTATTATCAACCATTACAATATCTTTGGTATGTTAGATAGAGATAAGTGTGATATCTCAAATAAAAGGTATTTGAATCTACTTTCAGGGTATTACAATGAATATGCAAATTACCTCATTTGCATATGCCTAATTTGCATAAACATAGCATTTTTTAGGTTTTTGTCACAAATGCAATTTTCAAAGTTTTTTGGTGAGATTATTATTCATGCAATCATATTGATATTATTCACCATCATTAACGATACAATCAAGCACTCTCACTAAAAATTTGGGTAGGATCTAATTAAAACTGAAGATTTGCCAGACTAATATTTCTGACCACTCCAATTTAATGTGTAATACAAAATCATGTATTAGTAGTCATTTTAAGTGTTTTTTTGTCAGCAATATTGCAAGAAATTGTTTTATGATTTTATTCAATAGATATGATGCCCCTCTATCCCAGGAAAAATGTCTTCTACCAAAATTACCCAATCCAAAATAGGTTTTTAGACGGTTTTCAAGATGGCCGCTGGGCATATCGTAAAAAATTATGTTTTTTATTTTCTAAGCTACATCAATGTGTAATACATGGAATTCGGGGCTAACAGGGTCACTGATTCCATTTCCAGTATTATTAAAATAATTTGACCTTATCTTGACCTTCAAATCCAAGATGGCTGTCACTTACCATGTGTAGTTTACATATTTTACTTTTAAACCTACATCAATGTGTAAAACCTGGGCTTTAGGGTTTAAAGGTGTCACTGATTCCATTTTCAGCATCATTTTAATTATTTGACCTTATCTTGACCTTCAAATCCAAAATTGCTACTACTTTTACGTGAACATTTTACGTATTTTATTTCTAAGCAATGTTGCTGTGTAATACATGTATTTTTAGCTTTTCAGGGTTACGGATTGCAACTGCACTGTACTATTTTACTGATTCAACCTGATCTTAACTCATAAATCCACAGTGATTTCCTTTAGCATTGAAATATAACATATATACTGGTAAACATAATTTGAATGGTAATGGAATCTCAGCATCTTCATACCTTTAGTCATGAGAGAGTTATGCACAAAGATTATTACAGTAACAAAATTTATTCTAAACCAAAGAATATTTCATACATCAGATACATACAGATACATGTACATTTATAAATATATAACAGATAATATTCAAATATCATTTCCCTGGGGCAAAGCCATAAGCCTCCTTCATTGAGTCGCTAAAGAATCTAGGGTCCCATTGCTTGGGAACCTCCAGTGTCTATGGTTCTTCCTTTATATCATATATACATCTTCCAAATCACTGTTGTATTGATTGTGACAATTTGTTAATTGGCAAGAGCCACATGCTGATGTACATCAAATTGCACAACTGACAGCTACATTTCTTCTAATGACAATGGGTTGTGGCATTGCAGGGTATGACATTAATCACACACTGCGGTGCAACCTTTATATCATTCATTTTAAGGCAGTCATGTCATTGCATTCCACTCCCATTGAGAAGGAACATGGTTATTTTCCATCCAAACTAATACTTGGTAGTAGACCCTCAAAGAATGATATTTACTGGATGAAACTGTAGGTGGTAAACGCTCTTGTGTGACAAATTGTTTAAAAAGATGTCACTCTCTGAAAAGGCCCATGAGCTAAACAAGTTCTTTTAAAACATCTTCACGATAGAGGATGATGGCCCCGTCCACCAGAGCATAGCTTCATGGATGAACTTACAGACTTCGTTATCACCATTGAAATGGTCAAGAAACAACCAACCAGCCTCTACACTGGAAAGGCATCAGGTCCAGACGGCATTCCAACATGTGTCTTGTCACAGGCAGCAGAAAAAACTTGAGGAGACCTTCACCCACCTGTTCGGGCTTTCCCTTGGTAAAGGTCAACTGCCAGCTGAGTGGAAGAGTGCACTGGTTACGCCAGTTCAAAAGAAAGGCAGTAAAACGACAGCAAGCAACTATAGGCCAGTGAGTCTTACATGCATGGTATGTAAAGTCACGGAGAAGCTGGTGCAAGATCAGATCATGAAACACCTGCAAAGCAATAACAAAGCAACTTTTATCAGAAAGGACAACATGGGTGCTTGCCAGGCCGGTTGTCACATAACTGCCTGAGGTCATGGATAACTGTACAAGTATCCTGGATGATGGCGACAGTGTGGAGATCGTATACATGGACTATCAAATGGCGTTTGACTCTGTCCCACACCGTCGTCTCCCTGGCAAAAATACACACTTTCAGCATCGGAGGCAAATTCCTCAAGTGACTGAAAGATTTCTTCACAGTCAGACAACAGAATGTCGTCATTAATGGCTCCCAATCACACAAGGTGCATGGGAGTAGCGGTGTGTACAAGTGTCAGTTGTTGGGCTGATAATGTTTGTCCTTTTCATTAATACCTGCCAAGATACGAAGATGTACATGAGAAGCGACACTGCTGAAGGCCATTAGGACCTGCAAGTCTCAATGAAGCAGACAAGGATCTTGTGGTGGTGATGGACAACAGACTAGCATTCAAAGACCACATAGCGCAGTCAACATCAAAGGCGGATTGCATCGTTGGAATCATCCGCAAGTCTTTTAACTATCTGATGAAGAAAAACTTTGTCCAGCTGTACAAGAGTCTGGTGATACCCATCCTGGAATATGGACCCTGAGTCTGGCAACCACACCTGAGGATACTGTGCAGTGATATCAAGGGTGTACAGCGCAGAGCCACAAACCTTCTATCCCATCTGTACAACAAACCCAACCCTGAAAGACCAAAGATTCTGAAGTAGAGCATCGACACAAGAGGTGACATGATCCAGGTATTCAAATAATATCATCCAGTAAATATCATCCTTTGAGGGCCTACTACCAAGTATTAATTTGGAAGGAAAATAACCATGATCCTTCTAAATGGGAGTGACTGCCTTAAAATGAATGATATAAAGGTTGCACCGCAGTGTGTGATTAATGTCATACCCTGCAATGCCACAACCCATTGTCATTAGAAGAAATGTAGCTGTCAGGTGTACAGTCTGGCATGTACATCGGCATGTGGCTCTTGCCAATTAACAAACTGTCACAATCAATACAACAATGATTTGGAAGATGTAAAGGAAGAATCATAGACACTGAAGGTTTCCAAGCATTGGGACCCTAGACTGTTTAGGCACTCAATGAAGGAGGCTTATGGCTTTGCCCCAGGAAAATGATATTTGAATATTATCTGTTATATATTTATAAATGTACATGTATCTGTATGTATCTGTTGTATGAAATATTCTTTGGTTTAAAATAAATTTTGTTACTGTAATAATCTTTGTGCATAACTCTCTCATGACTAAAGGTATGAAGACGCTGAGATTCCATTACCATTCAAATTATGTTTACCAGTATATATGCTATATTTCAATGCTAAATGAAGTCACCGTGGATTTATGAGTTAAGATCAGGTTAAATCAGTAAAATAACACAATGCAGTTGCAATCCGTAACCCTGAAAAGCTAAAAATACATGTATTACACACCAAAATTGCTTAGAAATAAAATACGTAAAATGTTCACCATAAAGTAGTAGTAATTTTGGATTTGAAGGTCAAGATAAGGTCAAATAATTAAAATGATGCTGAAAATGGAATCAGTGACACCTTTAAACGCTAAAGCACAGGTATTACACATTGATGTAGGTTCAAAAGTAAAATATGTAAACTACACACGGTAAGTGACAGCCATCTTGGATTTGAAGGTCAAGATAAGGTCAAATTATTAAAATAATACTGGAAATGAAATCAGTGATCCTGTTAGCCTCAAATTCCATGTATTACACGTTAATGTAGCTTAGAAAATAAAAAACATATTTTTTTTACGATATGCCAGCGGCTATCTTGAAAACCGTCTAAAGACCTATTTTGGATTGGGTAATTTTGGTAGAAGACATTTTTCCCGGGATAGAGGGGCATCATATCTATTGAATAAAATCATAAAACAATTTCTTACAATATTGCTGACAAAAACACTTAAAATGACTACTAATACATGATTTTGTATTACACATTAAATTGGAGTGGTCAGAAATACTAGTCTGGCAAATCTTCAGTTTTAACTCGATCCTACCCAAATTGTTCGTGAGAGTGCTTGATTGTATTGTTAATGATGGTGAATAATATCAGTATGATTGCATGAATATTAACTTCACCAAAAACTTTGAAAATTGCATCTGTATCAAAAACCTAAAAAATGCTATGTTTATGCAAATTAGGCATATGCAAATGAGGTAATTTGCATATTCATTGCAATACCTTGAAAGTAGATTCAAATACCTTTTATATGAGATATTACACTTATCTCTATCTAACATACTAAAGATTTTGTAATGGTTTTTATATTGTGTAGTTTTGGTCTAATTTACGCTGACGTTACCATGGAAACCACAATTTTTCTCAATTTTCCGCTCACTTCCCGCGCTGGCATCAGGCAGCACCTTAAACTAGACAAAATTCCGCAACTTTTGGTATATCGCAGTGCTTGTTCAGATCTGGTGCAAGGTTCCAAAATTTTGAGGGGTCATATGTGCAGCCCGAATCTCAACCTCACGTTTACTATATAAAGTGGGAACAAATGTTCTGTGTGTGTACATGTACGCGTGGCAGTAAATTGAAATGTAGTATCTTTGTTGACAGTGGCAAACGATTGTTGCGGGGAAAAAATGAAATAAAACCACAAGATAAGCCAAATGTCGATGCATGCATAATGGAAAATTGATATTGATGATAATGTTATTGTGTTTATCAGTTTGGTATCAGCGAAAAATGGTCAAAATGGTTAGCTTATGGTAATCCGTATACTTTACAGTAGAGCCACTGCCCTGGAAGGAGTCTATATAATATCTGTATCGGTGTATGTAGATCTAAGTGTGCCTGTGCTTTTTTGTGTGAAGTGGGACATGGCTATAGCATTAATTAAGTGTGATGTGGATAATTTGCAAAAATGCAATATGGGCTCAGTTGAAAAAAGAGCTAACATTTAAGTGGGAGATTGGAAATTAACTAGCCCCCAGGAATGTTATCAAAATGACCAGACATTCAGGTCTAGAAATAACCTACATTTTTAGCGTAAAGTGGGAACAGCGCCCCCCCACCACCCCACCTCCAATTTGTTGGGTTTTCTCATGATCTAGACTGTTACACCTTCTAGTGTTATCTCGTTACCTACCAGTCTCTACTACATCTTAAATGTTTTGATTTCTAAATTTACTCATGATCAAATCGAGATCACCTACAGTACAGTTTACAAGGTTTCCAGCGTACAGCTTAGTTTATGACATGGTAATGATTGCATGAATGTGGGAGATATATCGTTATGGCGGAAGGGGGGGGCAGGGGTAGCTATTTATTTGTAATGTAGGAAAATGAGCATTCTACAAGTATAGTCAAGGAAGGGGAAGCTTTGGTTAATGGCTGGAAAAGGAATCAAATTATCAAAGGACAACTGATTATCATAATAAAATGCGTATTGTGAGCATCTCAGAAATAACTACTTATTTGGTTTCAGAGAACACGATTACTGTTTGTGGGGTGCGTATTGACACTAGTGGTCTACCACATAACTATTCAAAATTATACGGCCTTCTTAGCTCATCGTGCTACAAATGTTAAGGACTTCCCTGATCCAAAATGGGTGACAATTGTTCCAGAGATGTTGTAAGTAATATTCTGTTTTATATACTGTCGTTTATAAAGCTCGTATACTGTCAAAGATTCTTTGTTTACAAATTACTCCAATATTGAATGTATCGAAGATTTTTCGTTTACTATTAATAATACATTTACTGTTCAGCTACGTGTACTCAGCCTTTTATGATGACCGACGGTCCACTGTGGTCCTGTTTGGGCTGAGGAGGAATGACACTCCTGCAGCCGTTTATTGTGAGCTTCATTTCTCTAACAGCACAACAAGCCATGTCCCTGGAACAGCCGTACAACTTCCTTATCCCCTTTTCCCTGAGATGGACCCTAAGTGAGTCATAATGCTTTTGTTACATCTCTCTCACTATTCCACTATTAATGTTTGTCATCTTGCCTCCACGTCTATGCAGCAGAACACCCACTGGTGATAATAAATCATCTGTTATTTTGATAACTATATAGTAGTCCTAGAGAGCACAGTGTCGCTGTCATGGCACTGACTCATTGGCAATGATATTGCTTTCTCTGGAAGGAAGACTTTAATTTGACAAGTTCCAAATTATACATAGGTAATCATAGGCAGATGCAGGGGCACAGGGGGCGCACGCCTCCCCCTTCCCACCAAAATACTTTATTTCCGTAGGATTTTTGCATATTCTCCATCGACCCCACCCCCTTTTCCAAAAACCTGGATCTGCCATTGAATAATAGTCACTAGTTATGTAGCCAGCCATTGCACATAGTTTGAATGTTTTATTTCATTTGCAAGCGGTATTAAAATAATGCCATGCATTTATCTTACAGATTTATTCAGAGTATGTTCGTTTGTGCCTTGGAAAGCAGCCCGGAGACTATTCCTGTTGGTGTGTCGTTGCGAGTAACTGTGAAGCGATTATCTGTATTTGCACCAACAATTACCATACCTCAGCTTTCAAAGAAAATCCTGTACGATTTTACGGTGTGTATTCCACCGCTTCACAAGAACTATAGCAATTGGATGCAGCTGGTAGAGATGATAGAAGCGAGTAGAATGTTTGGTGCGGAATTCTTCGTGATTTACAATTTTAAACAGGGTAGCAAGCTGAAGCCATTCTTGAAGCACTACATTGATGCCGGAATTCTTTGTGTATTAGAATGGGATTTTCCGTTTGAAAGAAGTGAAGATGTGTACTACTACGGCCAAGAGTTAGCAGTGAATGACTGTCTGTACCGATACATGCATTCGTCCAAGCTAATAGTGTTCCAGGATCTAGATGAAATAATAGTACCTCGAAAGACCACATCGTGGCATGAAATGATAACCGTATCCAATGCTCTTCCAGGGTATTTTGGAGCCTATTCAATATCAAGCGAATATTTCGTTCATTCTAAAGATCATGAGGATGATGGTAGAATAAGGAGCGAAGCACGAGAGTACGGCATAATATCGATGCAAAGGATAATGAGGACTAATAGACGGTTATTTCCCAAGGTCATTGTGAACCCCCGTCTGACCAAGCAGATGGGCATACATTATGTAAGGTCTTTTATCAGCTCTAGATGGAAGACCTTTGCCATACCCAGGGAAGAAGCTCTGCTCCATCATTACCGCTCTGTTACTGATGAGCCTGGACAAGTGGAGGACGCAACATTGCTCAGGTGGCAGGACAAGATCATCACCAGAATAATGGGAGTAATTGGTAAAGTAAAGGTAAAGGAAACATTGTAAAAACACCCATTATATTATTCTATCTGTTATAAGCTAGAACTGAAGGCCAGCGGGTGCAATGAAACATAGGAGTAAGTGCTACGTACATGTATGCTGCATGTGGGGAAATTGTCTCAAGAGTACACCATCCTACGCTGCTGCTGATACACCACCATTTGATCCCTAAACAGATTACGGTACTGCCCGGTATGACACAGCCTCTATCATCCAAATTTGAAAGTATCCACAAAATAAAGCAAGTAGCTGAAATAGTATATGTCTATACAAGCACCCAATGGCTACACTAGGATTAAACCACATGAAAAGCTCCCTGTCACGAGCCTCAGCCGTAGGCTCACAAATTCCTAAGCGGGCCCTGGCCACGGAAGCTTACTGAAATTTAGACTAATGAGAAACAATCCTAAAAGCAAAAAAAAAATGTGACCAGTGATGGCAAATTACGACAGGGATATTTTGTATCAGTACTTCATGTCTTCACTGCGATTGTGTTAAATGAGATGTTCAACTTCGAAAGTAGATAGTCACTTATAGATGTTATGGGTATTGTTTACTTAGCAACAGTGTTCAACATTGTTAAGGTTTTAAATAATTCTCGAATCGTAAGATTTGCAGCAGAATATGCATACACATTACGGATGGTTGGAGACACAGGTACCAGCATCGATGTATGTGGGCATTACTAGCGCACCAGTATATCAGTACACGATTGGAAATAAAATGCATTCCATATCTATTCAAAAGTCGTGTTTAGAGGACTACAAAGAATAATACTGGTGACTTTGGTTTGAGGTGTAACGTAACCTGTAGGCCTATGAACAATTGTTCAAAATCAATGATACATGTACATATGTACCAGCTAGATACTTCCAATGCGGAAAAATTCTCCATTTTATACGATGACCATTTGCAATTTAGCAGAATTTGTAATGCATTTTACTAGCCCTGACAAGAGTTCCATAAACTCGCTATGTGTACATCACTCATTTATCACTACTGTAGTCCTATCGATATATGATAAGACAATATTTCACATCTGCTATCAATTGTGTGTATAAAACCCATGGTACCCATGGTAGTTTGGTCTAATGCACGATAGGTGAATAGACAATAAGCTCAAATTTACAGACAGCCAGCTTGATATAAGGTAAAGGGTTATAAAGTATTTATGTCTTTTGTATAAAAAGGTCTTTGCAGTCCCATGGTTTTTAACCTTGCCGGGAGTTGAATATATTTCAGCAGGTTTAAAATGTATTTATAATAGATACTTATATCTAATTTTGCTATAGTACTAAAGGAAAATAGTTTATCTGTGACACATCTGACTGGTGACTTTTGTAAATGCTTTCATTTCTACATAATCCATGAAATTATGATATTTCCCCAATAAATTGGTTCATGTCACTGTGTATACAAACACTGATTAGGTCCGACCATGACGTCACTAACAGCGGTGTCCCTTATAGGCATCAACAGCAAATTTCAAAGCTACACGAAGACCATTCTTTGTTAGCCCTTTAATCTAAGTGTTCTATCATAGCTTAAAAATCTAATTTTTGCCAATATATTTAGATCTAATATGGGTTCCCAGTGACCATACTATATGTACTTTGCATAGAAATTGTAGATGAACCAATGAGGATACTGATCATCCTGACTATATGACTTCTTGGCACATGGGAGCAACCCCTACCAAAACACCTATGGAGATAGATAGATATCAACGTCTCAAGGGAAGGTGCATCATTTCATCCTCCACTTCATCGTAATACCATCTATATCGACCTCTATATATACACTGGCTCAAGTTGAGCAGCTTGCACAACCACTACAAGAGTACACATTTACATACACATCTACATCGCCTGTGGTTGGCGAAATAATAATCAAAAACTCTATACGTGTCACCAAAATATCTTCCCTCGAAGAAAGAATTCGGGGTTTACATGCACATTGTGATATTCTTCAGATGGAAAACAACATTGTTAAAAAAGAAAGAGATTTTCTAAAAAATAAACTGGCCAAAATTTCATCACCTCTGGAACATCTGTGTCAAGTTTTATTGGCTATTTAATATAGTTTTTACTTCTATATCTGATAGGCGTACAATTTCTAAGGAGAATCAATTGTATTTAACTCTTATGAAATTGAGATTAGGTTTATCCAACAGAGACTTATCTAATCGTTTTAGAACAGTATGCACTATTTCATGTGAATAATTGTATATATTTTTTTCCCAATTCTTGCTTGTGAATTCAAAAACAGAATTTTTCTGTCAATGTTTCCTGCCACTGTATTGAAAGCTGAAAAGACATCTTCCATTTTAAATATCAAGTGGCCCTGACGGGACTAGAACTCAGACCCCAAAATTGTCCACCAGAAACCTCTCCATCATCCCAAGCAGCCATCTGTTAAAGGTTACTCGGACGAACCGATTCTCTGTAATGGATACTTGGTCAATATTCATCAAAATAAACATTTTAATCCACCTGAGGACAGAAAAGTTTTTTTGGAGAATTAAAAGTTCAGCCGTGTTGTAAAACGATTATAAATAATTGTTATATTTTTCCCAATTCTTGCTTGTGAAAATTCTACTCTCACTTTTCTGTCAAAGACAGGCTCCTGCCACGTGGGTGAGATAAATCCAGCTCGTCCTGTGATGAGGAATCATAACATTTTAACAGCCCGCCACCACTTGATGGTTTGATCTGGTCTCACAACCTTAGGGTCGTGAAAGTTGTAAATATTATATAGTAAAATGGAAGATGTCTAATTCACTATGTCAATACAGTGGCAGGAGCTTTTGACAGAAAAGTGAGAGTAGAATTGAATTTTCCGCAAGAATTGGGAAAAAATATATACAATTATTCATATAATCACAGACCTTAACACGGCTGAAACCGTCCTCAGGTGGGATTCGAACCCAGACCTCTGGGTTGAGATGATAATTGACCAAGTATGTAAGCTGGGGGTTACAGAGACATCGGTTCGTCCGAGTAACCTTTTAACAGCCCGCTGCTTGGGATGATGGTATCGGTCTCACAACCTTGGGGTCAAGTTCGAGTCCCGTCAGGGCCACTTGATATAGTAAAATGGAAGATGTCTCTTCAGCTATGTCAATACAGTGGCAGGAGCTAATTTGACAGAAAAGTGAGAGTAGAATTGAACTATTTCAAGTATTTTTAATGAATGTATCTCCATATTGGCATCTCGTTTACAATTTTTAATCAAGTGGCCTACAAAAGATGTACTAGTTAGAAATATTGCCCAGAATAATTTTTAAGAGTTTAGTAAATTTAGAATGATAATTTATTGTACGGCTTTTTTTTTTTTTTTTTTTTTTTTTTTTTTTTTTTTAGATAGACCTTACAATTTGAAAACTCGAGCGCAAACTTGGTCGAACTATAAGCATCATCATACTTAAAATCGTTAATAGTTATAACACCATCTGTATCGGTTTCTCGATGAAACAGCCAAGTACCAGCATTGTATATTATATGCCAGCCTCCAAGCAACATCACTTCCTGTCCGTCTCTCATATATAAACTGCTTGAAGGTTGAGGAAAACATTGACACTGCACGCCACACGTTGCGTTGCCATTGTTAAGAAATACGCTGCACGTTCCAGAAGTTATTTTTAGTTAATGTTCAATACTGCACAGGTGCGTTGGATATCACCTTGTAAACAAGGGAAAACGTTAGCTAGTGATTTATTGAGAATTCGTTTTTATTTGAATTTTACCCATTTTCCTCTCTACTAAACTTAGAATAAGTAAATAATAAGAAAATGGATAGAGACGCAAAGGAAAGCGATTGCGAGAATAAATTATCTGATGAGATAGATCTACATGAGAGTAAAATCTGTGAAACATTGGATGTACTCAAGAGAGAAAGTCTGAAGTCTAAGAGTCATGCGGATATTCATGTGGAAAAACATTGTACATGCAGTGTGTGTGGAAAACTTATTAGTGATGGGAAGAGCTTGGCTAGACATATGAGAGCCCACACTAGTGAAAAACCCTTTAAGTGTACCATTATTGAATGTGGGAAGTGCTTTAATCAAAGTTCCCTCTTGACCAGACACGTCATGAGAATCCATACTAGGGAGAAACCACATCGATGCGCGGTATGTGAGAAATCATTCAGCACTAGTAGTGAATTGACAAAACATATAAGAACCCACACAGGTGAGAAGCCTTACTTGTGTTGTGAATGTGGGAAGTGTTTAAGTAACAGTGGCAGCTTGAGAATACACATGAGAATACACACAGGTGAAAAACCCTATCAGTGCAGTGAATGTGGCAAATGTTTTCATGAAAGCGGTGGGCTGGCTTACCATATGAAAACCCACACTGGGGAGAAATCCTTTCAGTGTACTGAATGTGGGAAGTATTTTAAAACACAAACCATCTTGACTAAACACTCAAGAATCCACACTGGTGACAGACCTTATCAGTGTATTGTGTGTGATAAATCCTTCACAACAAAATATAATATGGACATCCACATGAAAACCCACACTGGAGAAAAACCCTTTATATGTAGCGTTACTGAATGTGGCAAGTGTTTCAGTCATAGTAACAGTTTAACCAGACACATGAGAATCCATACTGGGGAGAAACATTATCAGTGTATCATTTGTGAGAAATCCTACACACAAAAGAAAAGTCTGGACAAGCACATGCGAACCCACATTGGTGAGAAACCACACTAATGCAGTAAATGTGGCAAGTGCTTTATTGAAAGAGGGTGCTTGAATCAACACATGAACATCCACACCAGCTGTTATACAGGAGTGTTGTTCCAACGGAATTCGAATGGACATTTAGGAAAAAGAGGGGGGAGGGCTGTTGCACGGGGGTGGGCACTTGTATGGTCGTATATGGTATAGTCTGCGAGAAATCCTTCATTGATAATGGACATTTTGAAGACCATATAAGAACGAACACATGGGAAAACCCTTGTAAGTACAATGAATGTGAGAAGTGTTTTAGTGACAGTAACACAGCCACATGAGAATGTAGCCACATGAGAATATAGTGAATGTGAGAAGGAGTCACTTTATCAAACACATGGAACGCCATACTGGAGAGAAACCACTTAACTATGGAGAATATGCGAAGTGTTTATGACTTGACCAGCCACAGGAGAATCCACACTGATGAGAACTTTATCCGTGTGCAGTATATAGGAAATCATTCAATTGAAAGGCAAGTATAGAAAACAACATAACGAACACACATTGGTGAGGAACTGCATGGGGGGAAAGACTGATATGCAGGGAGAAAGAAATGGTTCAATCTTAATGAAATTCCAAAGAGTAGACACAAAAACCCAAGGTGGGGAAAAGCCGTTTGAGTGCACTCAGTGTGGAAGTATGGAATTGAAAAATGAACCATTCACAAAAGTGTGATTTGCCATCATCCAAATCATGAAACAAACAGTTTACATCTTTTAACATGCACATTTTTTTTTTTTTTTTTTTTTTCAAATACATACCGGCATTAAGTTTAGATTTAAATAATTTGTGATTTGTGTTTGTAAGAATAAGTACATGTACATGCACAGGTATGTTCAATTTTAATGACTAAAGACCAATGATGAAATCAAACCCTATGATATGTGGTAACTTTTTGTGTATATCGCCAGAATAATTGTAGATATTTTAACCAATAACATTTGTATTTCATTGATTTTTTCATTATGAGAATTCATGTTGTATGTAGTTTGTGTTACACGTAAGCATGTAATATGGTTAACATAATGTACTTTCTTATATGACTCTTTAATTTTTGTAGTATCAATAAGTTTAAATAAACCAGTTCATATGTTACATCGATTGGTTCCTATATTTATCTTCGAGAATATTATGACTTACAGGGCCGGGGCCAGGATAGCAAAAGAGAGGAGGCAAATATGTTGGGCAAGATTGCAAGCAATTGCCGTAGCCGCACTCCTGCTCCCCCCCGCGCACACACACACACACACACACACACACACACACACACACACACACACACACACACACACACACACACACACACACACACACACACAAACACACAACACACACACACACACACTCACTCACACACACACACACACACACACACACACACACACACACACACACACACACACACACACACACAGACACACACACACACACACATTCTTCTCAGAAATCAAACACAGTTATTGATTAAGAAAGCAAGAAATTCCTGTTAAAAATGGAGTACCTTTATCAAGCATGGATACAGATGCTTTTCAAATTTGTATAGTTTGATTTATGAGACATAATTATTGGAACATAAAAAATGAATATGTTAACTCTCAGTTTCATTCAGGGTCTGAAAAAAATACACCACCCCTCCCCCCCCCCCGAAAAAAAGAGGATGCAGTTGCCTCCCTTGCCTCATATATGTTCAACTTTGCCACACAAACTTTGCTTTATGATTACAATTGCCACTCCTAATCCTACTATTACCACCAGGGTGCCGGTTCAGTTGGTACCTTCTTCACGCATGTTTTATTGCACTTAGTCAGCAAAACAAAAATAAGCACATTGCACAATGTGACAACATGATATTTAAAACGCAACCAAATGTAGGTAAAACTGTAGCTGTCGATTTTATTAGCTTTTTACATCATGTGCAGAAAGATTCTGCATGTTTGGGCATGGGTCTAATAGATCCTGGTGACCAAAAGGCGCTAAGAGGACAGTAAAGATGTAGACTGGTCAGCCAGGCACCCTTTGAATGAGGAATAATTGGGACGTACTCAAATAGTGTCGTGCAGAAAAAGTCATGGGATAAGACAGAGTGATGCTACATGCATGCATGTGAGCTTTTGCTAAAAAAAGTTCAATGTACACGTATTCATGAGTTAGTGTGAATGTCAAGCGGCTGAAGTAATTGAAAAATAAACTGTTAATCTTGGACAATAATCTATACGCTGATATAATGGATATATGTAGTCCAATGTTTATCACTACACTACATAATGTCTGCCTACGGTCCAACACCTATTGGAACGGACGAACAGACTTTTCTGGGCTAGCGCTGGACCCATCTCAAATTTAGCCAAATGGCTAAACAGCTTAATTTGTTTTTAGCCAACTGAATTTTTTTAGCCAATTGGCTAAACAACTAAAATTAATTTTTTTAGCCAATTGATTTTTTTTAGCCAAGTTTGAATTTAGTATAATACTGTTTTAAATGAAGTAGATGTGCTGGACTTTGTCATATATTACATATCAATACTATTTTGTAGATATTTTTGACAAAGTGCCAGACAGGCTATACTTTTTTTCATAGAAGCTCAAGTTACTTCGTCAGCGGAATTACTACTTTTGTTTATTACTTATGATGATTTTTCTGTTATTGATTTATAATTGTCATTCTAAATTGCACAAGTAATTGATAAATTGTATCAGACAGATAGCATTCAATAAAAAATTGCTAATGGTATTTTCAGGTTTTGTGAAAGATCAAATAGAACAAGTTTAAAATTTTCATTCATATTCATAAATCACTGCTGGGCATACATCTAGATATATGGGCATTCAATAGATTCTGCCATTTTGATAGTTCATCTTCATCGACATGGGTATAGACTCTACATCACAGAAAAAATTTTCATCCATTTATTGAACCTTTTTTTTTATTTATACATCACAGATTAAGATTCTGACATGTTGTGAAATCAGACACAATAATTCTTTTTAATCTTTGCTGATTGGCCTAGTCTTGGTACTTCTAGAAAGGTCTTCTTGGACAGCCAATAATTTATTGCCAACTTCTAGACATACTTTAGCGCTCGCCACGTTTCCTTCATGAGTAGCCATGATTGGTGAATGGCATGACACGTCGTTTTTTACTAGTGCCCATTTATTAAAAAACGCAGGTATACATACCCTAAACTGATGTAAATGCGTTAATGTTATAATAGCACACAAACACCAGTATTGTAGAAAGTTCTAGTAAAAAGTCTTCGTCGAACATTGAAAAATAGAAAATGTGGCGCCACCATCTTGTTTTTTTGCGTTGTTTGCTTGCGTCGATTTCTGATAGGGAGTTTTTGATTTGACAAACACCTTCAGTGGTTTACTCGAGTCATGTGGTACAATTCTGTCACACTGTTAAAACTCGAGTAAACTACTGAAGACGTTTTGACGAACCGAAAACTGTCCATCAAATCGACTGTAAAATGGCGCCATTGTTGTTTGCATTATGAAAAATGGTATATCCGGTAAGTGCGAAATCAAAGTAAAACCAAGTCTAAATTTGTTTTTTGCGAATTTTTCTTGAATAAAAATGTTTCGCCACATTGGCGAAAGAGTAAGCAAAATCTCTCGCCCATCCATAAAATCTCTCGCCCATGGCGATAAAACGAACCTTAGCGCGAGCCCAGCTTTTATTATATTAGTGGAAAAATACATTAACTTAAAAACAAAAATAAGCAAAACAATTACAGCATGAACCTTTTATTTAATCACAACATAGTTTCAAATGGAAAGAAATCAAACAAGTCTGTGGGCAGAAAAAAGCATTGTTAAAATCAGCTCTGATTCAGTAAAGAAAAAGAAAACGGTTCATTTCTCTTGTGTCTTCATTAATACTAGGCCTACATGTAAAACTAACAGGGTTCTTAACTAACTTCATATGGTACAAAGTCTTATCTAATATTAATATTGTATAACACAAAAAATAATGCAAACGTGTAGAGTGTAGTTATAAGAGCAGTATTACAAAGCAAAATGACAAAACAAGAAAGAAAAATGGAAATTGAGCAATTGGAACAGCTGCAGAGAAGTATGTGAGAAAATAAATATGCCAGATCAGTTTTCGGTCACACGATAACTTGCTTTTTAATAACCTGTACAATCACGAAATTTGAAAGAAAGGCAACAACAAAAATTTGTCAAATATATGAGCTCGCTAGGCAAATTTCTTCAGAATCCTTATTTTCTTACTAATAATATATACCGTAAAACTAGAATATTTCGTGGCTACTAAATTTTGCCATTTTCATCTATAAATTATTTTGTGACTATTTAATTTTGCGATTTTGGTCCATTCTGAACCTACTTTAAAACGGCTATTGATGTTTGCTGACCCACAGCCATCCTAGTATGGTTGTAGTTTTTGGTGCGATAATGGTTTTCTTTGATGCTAGGTTCATGTCACACTTTTGTAATGCAGCTAATACTCTCCCCAGTTTCTCAGCAACTCTTCTGGTGTATCAGTGCCACAGTAAAGGTCATCAGCGAGTTTAGTAACGGTTCCCTCTGACAGCGATTCGCCTAAAATACCGCACATCAGCTCTTCTAATGCTGTCTCGCTGCCAGGCACACCCATTGCTGATCGAACATAAACTAAAGTTCCTTTGAACGGAGTAACAACTCCACACTATTTTATGCTATCCTCTGACAGTGGTATCTGGTAGAATGCGTTGCTGAGATCCGTGCAGATTACATACTTCCACTTAGCGATGTGTTGGAGGGTGGAGTCTTCGTCTGACATCAAGGCAGGTTGCGGCTTAAAATATCGCCCCACGTCTGCAAATGCAGTGACAAGATGTTTGCTTATACCATTCTTTTTTGTTCTAAATTTGGTGTTTGTGGAAATTCTAGTTTATGAGAAAAAGGAAAAAGTTGGAACTTTAATTCTTTATTCTAACAAGTTCTATATAGTTAACATTTATTAACATCATAAATAAAAACAAATAAAAATATATTGGAGTACAAAATCTTTCCATGATTTAATCATCAGATTAATCCAGTAGGTACTTAACACATGACCGTTGTTATTATAATCTGCAATGGTATAGGCATTACCATAGTTTCTTGATTACCCGCCTAGCCTCCATCAACCGCTGGTATTTGATAAAGTGTCGGGTATAGAGGCTATATTGCTTACTTAGGCGCTGGTCTTGTTTAGCCACTGGGTCAACATGTCTAACATAGGTGTTTAAATGACGGAGGTGTCCATTTGAAGGAGGCATTAATGAAAGCAAAATGATTTGATCAACTTAGGTTAGACACACTTGACCTGTACCACACTCAAGTGACTTCAAATAAACACAGCCACTTGCTCCCAAGTGTGATGATTACAGAGATTAGTGCGTGATCCCACTCTAAGGTAATAAACATTATTTCTTTTTGGACATTATATAAATGTTCATATTATTATTGTCATATCCACTATATTCTTAACTTAAATATTGACACTATACCTCTCCCCATATTCACTGCATTAAAAAGTTTTTTCTTCATTGTGAATGTTCATGTGATAAGTCAAATTGGCTCTGGTAGTAAAAAACTTCCCACATCCACTACATTCATAAGGTTTTTCACCACTATGGGTTCTCATGTGATAATTCAAGTGGCTAGTTGAAGTAAAACGCCTCCCACATTGACTACAGTTGTAGGGGTTTTCACCGGTTTGGGTTCTCATGTGGTAAGCCAATGTGCCACTTGTACAATTACATAACAACACACACACACAGTTTCTATTCCATGGGGATGCATAAATGACTTTCTAAAGCACGCTTTTTAAAATACGCTTTTTCACAACGTCCACATTTAAAAGTTTTTTCACTAGTATGAGTTTTCATGTGGCAGTCTAATTGTTGCTTGTGACTGAAAGATAATTCACAAACTGTGCATTTATATGGTTGATACCCAGTGTGGGTTCTCATGTGCATGGTCAAGTAGCTACGTTCACGATAACCCTTTCCACACTGACTGCATTCAAAAGGTTTCTCCCCAGTGTGGATTCTCATGTGTTGGATCAATTCCCTACTTTGACTGAAACCCTTGCCACACTGACTGCATTTATAAGGTTTTTCCCCAGTGTGGATTCTCATGTGGATGGTCAACTGGGTACTTTGCCTAAAACACTTCCCACATTCAGTACATTTATGAGTTTTTTCTCCAGTGTGAGTTCTTCTCATGTGTTTGGTTAAGGTGCTATTTTCTCTAAAACACTTCCCACATTCACTGCACCTGTAGGGTTTCTCACCAATGTGACTTCTCAAGTGTGATTTAAGATATTTACTCCCATTGAACGATCTCTTACACAAATTACACGTGTAGGATTTCTCCCCAGTGTGGATTTTCATGTGGGCTGTCAAACTTTTTTTCTGAGAATAACCTTTCCCACAATCACTACACTTGTAAGGTTTTTCACCTATATGAATCAGTATGTGGGCTTTTAAAGAGGACTTCAGATTGAATGATTCATCACACAAATTACACGAGTACAATTTCTTCCTAGTTTGAGTTCCCATATGTGTGGTCAAGCTGTTACTGTTACCAAAATCGTTTTCACACTCATAAGGTTTATCAACGGAATCCTCTGTCTTGTGGATGGCCAAGGTTTCTTTTTTAGAAAAGCTCTTCCCAAATTCACTACACTCATGTGGTTTCTCACTACCATGAGTTTTCATGTGACTTTTCAGATGATGAGCAAGGTGGAATGATTTCTCACACGCTATGCACTTATACGGTTTCTCTCCAGTGTGGATTCTCCAGTGTTTGGTCAAGCTGCTATGTTCAGTATAACATTTCCCACATTCACTGCACTTATATGGTTTCTCACCTGTATGAACTCTGATATGTCCTTTCAGATTTCCACTCTTATTGAATGTTTTTTCACAAACTAAACACTTAAACTGATGCACTTTAGTGTGGATGTTCATGTGCGTCTTCAGACTTCCCTTAGAACTGAAAGTTTTCTCACACACTGTACACTTACTTTTGTAATTATCACGCATTGTCAAAAGCTGTTCAAAGGCTGATGTATCCATTGTGTGGATTTGGCAGTTATCCTACTTTGACAACAGAAGAAGTTTAGGTCCGTTTGATTTGCTGATGTTGATGATGCATTTACTAACCTAAATTTTACGTGTTGTATTACTATATGTATCGTGTTTTTAAAATTCAGTTCTTTTTAAGCTCATTTATTCATTAATGTAAGGGTTAATCAGTAAAATAAGTTATTTCTTTCATTTCTTAACAATTATTTTTTTAATGAAATATCACCTTTTGAAAATCATGAAATATTTGAGACATATAAAATAATTGTACACTTTTAAAAATTGAACACAACGGCCTCATAGTTGTAAAGTCCTTTAAAATATATGAATTTTTTCCTACTTAATTGGTTTGTTTTATCTTTGACTACTTATATAAGTGTGAGGCAACATTACAATACGGTGTAATGATGAAATAAGAGCTATAGCCCTATAGCATTGATATTTTAAGACGATACATTACATAGATCTAAATAATGAACTAATAGATCGTAAAATGTAATTAAGGTAATTGCGATATGACGAGTTATAATTAGATCTAGAACTATTTGGTTCGGCCCAATAAGTTGGGAATTTCATCCTTCTGTGAGCAATGACAAATGTTAGCCTCCTTAGTAGTAAAACTAGCTTTATGATACTAAATACTGACCATATATGAAAATGTTTTTGGTGTAGCAGGTCATTCCGATGGCCATTAATCTAAAGCATAGGCCAATCTAATGCACATTTAAAATACGTCGTGTCTTAGCTTGTTTTCGCATAATTTCTCATTACGTGGTACTGTTTGTTTAACTTCATTTCATTTTGTTTTAAATGCCTATAATTTCGCCGCTGTATGTTTACCGAAGTGCGCCCTTCCTTTATTACGTAAGCGGTTAGCGGTAATTAAACAAATCGGCGATCAACAAGTCTGCTGCGTAAACATAGGAAGTACTGGAAGTCTTTGTTGTTTTATATACAGCCACTGATAAAGAGTGTGGCGGTCAAACACGGGTCCAAACAGGTATTAATTCTCCTCTTTTAACTAAACCAATTGGACGGCTGGAACAATGTTGTGCCTATGTGACGTCACACTGCATGTACAGGTATAACCCCGCCAACCCCGGTATAAAATGCAGCGTACAGGGGCATTCATCATACTTGCGCGAAGGTCCACACACTATACAGTATACGCTCGGGGTAACCTACGAAGATCCATTTGAAGGGCTGAAGGTAAGATTTCTAACTTTATATTTCTATTCAATGTATTTTTCACTATCGGGGTTTTGTTTTTTTTTTTAAATGAATTAGTGTTCACGTATTCCGCAATTTAATGAATTATTTGTCTGCGGCCTGTACTTCTTGAATACACAAATTTTACAATAATACATATTGTAATGTTCTTGTTGCGTGTTCCTCTAACATTTAAACTTGTGGATTCAAGTATCATAAGTTATGTCTTACGTTTATATATATAATACTAGATATATGGTGGCAATACTGAAGTAATATTTGATGCAATTAATGTCCTGTAACGCATACTTTTCTGGTTTTATCATGTTTTACGTGTTACCCTCAACAAAGGGTTTTACTGCTTTTGTAAATCCATACTAATTGCAGTTAAATTTTAAATCTTGCTCCAATTTATAGATTCAAAGTAACGTCCGCTGAAACGTTGCATTCCAGTTGCTACTCAATACACAGTTATACATTGTGACAACCTGCACAAGAATCGCACAGCAATCACCATGGGTCGCAGAAAGTCGTCCAACAAGCCCCCTCCCAAGAGGAAGATCGTGGAGAAGCTGGCCACTCACTTCAGTTGTCCGTTCTGTAACCACGAGCGGTCGTGCGAGGTTCGCCTCGACCGCACGCGGAACACGGGCCTCGTCAGCTGCGCCGTGTGTCTCGAGGACTTCCAGACGAAAATCAACTATCTGTCTGAGGCCGTGGACGTGTACAATGAGTGGATCGACGCCTGTGAGAGTGCCAATGCTTAGACGGAGGAATTTTTGTTAAAAGACAGTAACTATTTTTACTTCTTTTTTTTTCTTTTTCTTTTCTTTTTTTTTACAAATTGAAACAAACAGAAAAAACGAGTATTGGTAGAGAACAAGACCGCAGGAATATTTGGATTTAAGTGTTGACAAAAAAAACGTTATTGTATGAAATGGATGTACGATTGAATGGTTTTGTGAAATGTATATGTTGTGTGGGCATTATGGATTTAGACCAAAAGCGTTAAGACAGCGGATTTTGTGTTACAAGACAGTACTTCTAAAGAACAGGCCGTCACGCAGACTGAAATAGTGGTCAGGCAAAAAGTAGACATTTTTCCAGAACATGGGTATAATTGAAGGGGTAGATTCGGGCATTCTTTATCGATGTAAGGATTTGATAAGGAAAATTAAAAAAGAACAAACAAAACAAAAAAAGGAAAAAACCCACACAACTGAAGTACTGGTTAGGCCATGGCCTTGCCAGCCTGAGAATGTGTGAGTGTGGCCCTGGAGAAGGATTACACGTGTGAAACAATAGACCGCAGTGATACTTGGATATACGCTTTACCCGACAACTAGTATATAACATGTAATTGTATGGGCTGGATGTAAGATTGGATGGTTTCATAGGCGTTCGCATCAGTACAATGAATATTGTTATTAGCCCTATGACTATATACTTGAGAAAAATAAATTTGAAAGAGGTCATTCTTTAAATAAATTCTCTTTTCAAATTCCCTAAGTTAAACAAAGTAAAGTCTATTGATCCGAGCGCCTGTGGATGGTTTTGTTTAGGCCTAGTGTAAACGTTGTTTAGAACGTACTTCCTAATAACATAGATTACGAGTGGTTTGAACACCAGACTGCAGGGATATTTGGGCATGCGTATTAATGGATATGCATCTTGGGTGCTGTTATTAAATCATGTATAGTGTAGATGTTGTGTAGACCTTTATGGGTTTAGAGAAGGCTCCTCACGAGTGCAACATTTTGAACCCAGGCACCCGATAATAACCCGTGTTTCTATATTATGACATGTAATTTGAAAAACAAACAAAACAACAACATTGCTAAACTGTTAGATTTTATAAATCATCAACATGAGAATAAAACGTTAGGTTTACTCTGGCTGCGGCACAGTAATTACTACATTTATTTCATTTTAGGTTTACTCTGTTGCATCAAAACAAGTCACATGCAGTTACTGCACAGTTACTTGACTTGCATAGGCCTTTGTTTTCATTGACCGGTTACAGTTCTTTGTCTTACCGGGGAGTAGTAGTATCTAGCTGGTAGGCCTAGATCTAGTTCTCTCTACTGTGTTACTGGCTGCCAGTTTGTTCAATTTGACAACTTATTTTTATTATTATTCGGGTCCTCGGGTAGCAAATTAAAGTTGTCTGAGGGTAGGGAGGGCTATGCGCGACTCGTGAGGACTCTTATTCAGAGTTAGATTTATAGTCACGTTGATGAGTAGACTTTTTAAGACGGCATTTACGGATAGTTTGTTAATAATAAAAACAATCCAAACCAATTGTCCTTGTGTATTATTTTTAAGTGGTGTCTGACGTTATATAATGATTGTATTCGAGATCAGACGCTATTTACGTCAAATTAGTTTTTAGAATTTACACACAGGTATTGTTAATTTGTTAGATTCATACATTAAGGACCAACAGAGTAATAAGGGAACAACACTGCCTATCCTGTTGCATTGTCCAAAAATGGAAGACCTTAGAGCCAAGTGCGTTATTTCAACCTGGTCCCGCCCACTTCGACCTGTATATCTCACTGTAAGCTATTGCCATGTGTATTTTACATTACTAGTACGTGTGTGACATGTATGAGTACCAATGTCATCACCCTTAATTCTAGTCTCGATCAACCAGCCTCTGTGGTATTTGTTTGTGCAATAGGTAGCCTGCCTGATCGAGTCTAATGATTATCTCATTTGCACGTTTCTCAGAACGTTCTACGTATCAATCAAGTTTCAACGTAAAATCTGTTATGTATAACGTTCAAACCTTGGTTACCTGGCTTACAAGAAGACAGCAGATTATTTAAAAGAAATTTATTTAAATTATATCGAAATGTTCATTGTACTTTGACTTCGTAAAGTACAGCATTGAAGAAGATTGAAACGTTTTTAATGCATAGATCATCTTTATAAGTAAGATGGATGTTAATGAAGTAATAAAACCTGATTTCAAACAGAAATTAGGAATGGATTTGAACCAGAAAATAGTTGCAATAAATGTAAGTTGTACATTCTTTAATTTTCATGTCTTCTATCAGAAATATAAAACCAATTATAGCACCATGTTTTTATTGCTGTAATTAAACTCTGCTATCTATAATCAATGTTTATGATACATTTTAGATGCAAATTAGACATTAATACAGGAGATACGTATTCTTTTTAAAAAAGGCCATTAAAAACTATTTGCGTATAAATCATTTAAACAATGACTCCATATGTGTATTTAATGCTTTTGTACAGCCATAGCCGCATTGTTGCGTCGCTTTAGCAGCTGAAGCAAAAGCCTTGTGTTCACTGCTGCTAAAGTAAATCAATTATAGCATGAAGATTGAAGGAGCCAATATTAGACTGTGGCTTTTCACTTTTCTTCATGAAATATATCCTATATATTAATACGCTAATTTTTGGACTTTGTTCGGCTATCTCCTCGTTAACCTGACTAGCTGGATGCCATCTAACTACAGGAGGTCGTTCATGGTACTGTGCAGTTTTGCACGAATATGTTTTTCATTGTCAAAATGGCCATGGTGGTTGTTAATTAACAGTTTTATAACAAACAATAGCAGACAGCGGCAGCCATGACAGCGTCATGTGGAGTAGTGTGATGTCATAAAGACGCCAAAGGCGTCACATTGGTTCTGATACTCGGGATTAAAACCACTTTGACAATTGGGCTATGTGTACATTAGAACCTTCAATCAAGATCACCTCTATAAATACACCGCCTCTATTATAAGATGATTTATAACAGTCAAAAGCCTTAATAAAAAATACCATTGCAAATGTCTCTAAATAGACCACCTCAATATTAAACCACTTGACGCCAGTCCTTGGGCAGTCTTAATGGGGATGTTCTACTGATGTGTGCGAGAATATCTGTGCCATGCAGAGCATTATGTTCCCATTAGCATAGACACTAATGTTTCATACCATAGCGTTTGCATATTACATGCCAAGTTCATTTGAAGTGGACAATGACAGACGTGAGATATACTCATATGATCTTCAAGTTATAATCAATCCAGGTAGTTCTTAGTCTGCGCAAAGTATACTACATGCAAGCTCAGAGATCCATTGCTCAGTATGTTGCTTGACTACTTACTCATTGCAAAAGATTATATATTGTGGTCCCCTTTCTCAATTTATCGTCAGTCTTAATGGTTGATCCAAACCACACTGTCTCCACATCATATTCGATACTTGGAAGCTGTCAGGATGGGAAGAATGCTATCAGGACTTGGTGATCGGTGTCAGATTTGGCGATGAGATTTTTAGGACAAGGGTGGGTGCTGTCAGGACGATAGGTGGTAGTGGATGTTGCAGAGCCGTGCTATGCAATATTTGTTGTTAATTATCAATGGGGAATGGTTGCAGGTACTATCAAGACAGGGCGGTGGGGGTTGGGGTGTCAGATTGCGGAGTGGGCTTTGTTAGGACAGTGGTCGTGCAGCAGGGGGAGAGGGAGGTTGTGAGAACAGTAGTGTGTACTGTCAAGATAAGGCGTGGGATGACAGGACAGTGCAAATGGTGTAGACCCGTGCTATGTAATAATTGTTGTTGAGTAGTGGGGTGGATGTGGGGATGGGCAGCTGTTTAGTTCAGAAATAAGGTATATTTTGGAAGGTGCTAAGTTGTCATTGCAGTGAAGTGACAATATTACATATTTGTGAAATTGGTCAAAGTCAATGTTGCAAAGTATCACCCATGCCCGTGGTTTGCACAAGGGTGGGTGCTGGGGAAAAAGAGTGCTGTAAATCCCTTTCCTATGACCATGGAGAGCATTATGTTCTCATTTACATAAACACGAACATTTCCTACCTCAGCTGTGACTAACATTACTTGGTGAGACCTGCTTTTACAAGCATGTACTTGGAGTGACTATTACTGTAGTCATGCTATCGTAATCCTCATTATAGATGCTTGCAAGATTAGTAATTTCTTATCATTATGTGTCTGGGTGGGAGTGGATGGTGTAGACCAGTGATGAAGACCCCAACTACTTAATATTTGTTATTATTAGTGATGTGGCATTTTTTGGATGGTTGGTATCTTGGCTTTCTTTTCATCATTGACTGCTGTTATATGGTTCCGAACACCTCCCGCCGATGAATCATACATGTAGGTTTGATGCTTATTGTTGCAGTGTAGTTATCGTGATTATATTAAATGTTGGGGGGGGGGATATCTTTGAATTTCATTGTTATAACAGACGATGGTCACCCTGCCATGTTTACATAGTCAAATTACTGCCGTTCAAGGTATGATGCATTGGCTTGATCTTGGATGGTGTGTGCACGGGGTCCGGATGCTGTCAGGGTGCTTTCAGTATGGGTGCTGCTGCTGTCAGGACGTTGGCAAGTGTTGTCAAGACAAGGGTGCTTGAAGATAAAGTGCTGTAAAATCATATTCATACACTCACCAAATACATGTATGTCTTTTTTCTGTGTCCATGGAAGGCATTGTTAGATATGAGTTTTAGATGCCAAGTCAATCGATCTCACCATGATTTAGTTGAGATCTACTTATACAATTATGTAACTGGAGTGATTCAATGTGATTCTCAGCATGCCTCTTTGACCCCACGGGTGTAAGCTAGTTTAGATGTATTTTTCTTGCTCTCACTTCTAATTCTTTCCTGCATAAACCATTTCTTACTTCAAGTTGCGTTTCATTTGTTATTCATAATGTCTTATATTAAAAAGTATATATAACAAATGTATTATAGTTACTGTCCAGCACCAACAACAGCCGTAATATACCCAGGTTATACCAGACAGTTGGCAAACTAATCCTACATCAATGTGGGTTCATATATGACTTTAGAAGTCTATTTGTGAATGGCTTCCCTAGCTCAATATTCGAACGGATTTGGTTTCATCTATTGCGTCATCTCCCTTTAGACCAACCAGGTCAAGACTCTTTATTGTAATGAACTCCCTCAAGTTATTTTTCAGGAGGACAGGAGGAGGAATAATCTGCGTGTGTGTGTGGGGGGGGGGGGGACACATCAATATGACTCAATCAAAGAATCCAGATGTTTGCATGTCATATACATGTGTACCCGCTCACTGATGATATTTCAGCCCATATGCATATCTGTCTGTAGGATTATTAACCCAAACTCAATTGTGTACTATTATTTCTGTGCAGACCTACGACCTGCCCTATGGGACCCTCGTTGTTGGCAACACAATGATTGACGTGAAGGAGGCCCTGGCCCAAGAAGAAGCTAAAAAGAAGATTGAGCTGAGTAAGATGATCATCAAAAAGAAGATAGAAGAGACAAGGCTTTACATGGAAAATGAGAATTATAAGAACGAAAAGAATGTTTGGGGAAATGATAATTATGCGGCCATTGCTCAAAAGATAGAAGAGACAAGGCGTTACATGCAGAAAAGAGCAGAAAAGAAGGCGTCGGGGAAAGATAACGAGTATGTGGCTATTGATCAAAAGGTGGAAGAGACAAGGTTTTACCTGCAGAAAAAGGGTGAAAAAAAGGAAAAGAAGGAGTGGAAGAAAGATAAGTATGTTGCCATTGCTCAGAAGGTAGAAGACACAAGGCGTTCCATGAAGAGGAAGGATGAAAAGAAGGAAAAGAATAAGTTGAACAATGATCAGAAAAGGAAGAATAAGGAAGAAAAACAGGCCAGAAAAAAGGTTGAGAGATTTGAAGAAGATAGAAAGAAGGATGAAGAAAGCGGGCTGGAAAAAGAAATGAAGGAAAAAGAAAAGGCGCGAAAGATGTCTGGTAGGCTGGAAAAAGCTGAAAATAAGATAGAGCTGAATAGGAGGACTATCGGAATAAAAGTAGAGGAGACAAGGCATTACATGCAGAAAAGAGCAGAAAAGAAGGCGTCGGGGAAAGATAACGAGTATGTGGCTATTGATCAAAAGGTGGAAGAGACAAGGCGTTACATGAAGAGGAAGGATGAAAAGAAGGAAAAGAAGAAGTTGAAAAATGATCAGAAAAGGAAGAATAAGGAAGAAAAACAGACAAGAAAAAAGGTGGAGCGATTTGAAGAAGGTAGAAAGAAGGATGAAGAAAGCAGGCTGGAAAAAGAAATGAAGGAAAAAGAAAAGGCGCGAAAGATGTCTGGTAGGCTGGAAAAAACTAAAAAAAAGATAGAGCTGAATAGGAGGACTATTGAAATAAAAGTAGAGGAGACAAGGCGTTACATGCAGAAAAGAGCAGAAAAGAAAGCGTCGGGGAAAGATAACGAGTATGTGGCTATTGATCAAAAGGTGGAAGAGACAATGCGTTACCTGCAGGAAAAGTCTAAAAAGAAGGAGTTGAAAATTGATGAAGATCGGAAGCGGAATGTAGAACAACAAGTCGGAAAGAAGGCTGAGTTGTCAGACAACGATAGAAATAAGATTGAGCGAAGAATAATTGAGATCGAAAAGAAGGAACAAGAAAAGATGGCTGAGAGGTCGGAAGAAGCTAAGAAGAATATTGAGCTGATTAGAAAGACAATTGAAAGAAAAGTAGAAGAGACAAGGTTTTACCTGCAAAAAAAGGGTGAAAAGAAGGAAAAGAGGGAGTGGAAGAAAGATAAGTATGTTGCCATTGCTCAGAAGGTAGAAGACACAAGGCGTTACATGAAGAGGAAGGATGAAAAGAAGGAAAATAAGAAGCTGAAAAATGATCAGAAAAGGAAGAATAAGGAAGAAAAACAGGCCAGAAAAAAGGTTGAGAGGTTGGAAGAAGATAGACAGATTGAAGAAAACAGTGTGGAAAATGATATGATGGAACAAGAAAAGACAAGGAATATGGCCGAGCGCTTGGAAGAAGCTTGTGCTGGTATTAATTTGTAAAAGAGACAACGCTTCACATGAGTTTTCATTCTTTATTTCTTCTTTCTTTAGTAAAACTCGTGAAACTACAAATTTAACAATATAAATAGTACTAGATTTGAATGTAAATATTAATAGATTTAACAATGCAAATATTACTAGATAATAAATAAACAAATATCATAAAGTGCTAATGATTACCTTGAAATTAGATGACAATAATAAAAATGAATGCACGTTTAATAGCATTATAACAAAGATTAAAACTAACCTCATTATTGCTCTTACTAAAGCAAAATACCAGCAAAAATCTCTTATCAGTAAAAATACAAATCAACTTTGCATCTCACTGTCATCTGTGTATTTACTCTTATTCTGGTTGTTAAGTTTATCAAAATAATGTATAACTACGGACTGTAAAGAACATAAATATAAAAATACAGAGTAATATAAAATTACAAGGTAAATAATATTAAGTAAAAGATTCGTTAAAGACAATTGCATATTACAAAATATGTCATTACTATCTTATTTACCAAAAATACATATAAATATCTGGGACTATTTTCAAGCAGGTGGCGGAATAGTACTTAACATGAAGGAGTTGCAGGGCACTAGAAATCTAGACAAAAGTCATTCAAATTTGTGTAAAATACAAAATAAATGCATACTGTGATATAATTATGTAAGTAAATCATTATGAACAGAAACAAACTAGCCCTACATAACCATGTCAAATTACTAATAAACAAGTAAGTCATTAAAACTAATAAAATGTACAAATAATTTAGCTAAGTCCAGAACAAAGCTAATAACAAGATTGATATGAAAAGGAAGACGGTCGAAATGAAGGTAGAAGAGACAAGGCGTTACCTAGAGAAAAAGGCTGAAAAGAAGGAAATGAAGAAGGAGTGGAAGAAATATCACAAGTATGTTGCCATTAATCAGAAGATAGAAGAGACAAGGCGTTACCTGGAGAAAACGACTGAAAAGAAGCAAAATTAGAGCGGGAAAAATATGAAGAAAAAAAGGGAAAGGAACGAAAACCGACTAAAAAGCAGGCTGAGAGGTTGGAAGAAGCTAGAAAGAAGTTGGAAGAAAGTAGAGTGGAAAATGAAATGAAGGAACAAGAAAAGGCAAGGAAGATGGCCGAGAATTTGGAAAAAGCTAAGAATAAGATTGAGATGCATAGGAAGACGGTTGAAATGAAGGTAGAAGAGACAAGGTTTTATCTAGAGAAAAAGGCCGAAAAAAGGAAAATAACGAGGAGTGGAAAAAATATAACAAATATGTTGCCATTAATCAGAAGATAGAAGAGACAAGGCGTTACTTGGAGAAAGAGGCTGAACAGAAGGAAAAGATGTCCAGATTTTCAATATTCCCATAGATCATTTTGTTGTCTGAAAATGTAATAGGCACGAAAGCCTGGGGATCACATCACACTCTACTCTTCACACATATTTTTCATACCATAAATTACCTATGAACAACAGCACTATTAACAGTTCACACTTCACAGTTCATACTTCACGGTTAACACTTCAGATATCATACTTCATACTTCAATGTATGAGAAACCCATGGATTCCTTATCTCCACACAATTAGTTTTGAATACCTCAATATACGAAGCGTTTTGGAGTAAAACTAGGTGTATATAGAAACAGACAGCCAGCAAATGAAAGAAAATTCTGATGAAGAATACCTACTTCACAAAGTACTCGCGGAATTGTCACACCATGTCCATGGAGCATATTAGCTCATTAGCTCATTACTGACGATGCTGAGCAACCATACATGTAGCATTTCACAAGTAATACAACATGACCACCTGGAGAAACCAGCTTGTGGTCTTATTAGCGAGGTGCAACTGTATCTATGTACTGGACTGTGGACAGTGAATTGTTTCAAATATAATAGATTCTCAGAGTACAGTTAATGATAAGTTTGTCCATGACTTAATCAGTAGATCCACAGTCGTTAGAACATTATGCCTACATTGTATGTAGTGTAATAGTCATCTGGGTAGTCAGATTGAAGCCGTTGTGATAGAACAGTGTTGTGTTTGCCTAGTCCATATAAACCCCCCATTTCACATTGCCGATCTTAGCTCCAGATCCTCCAAAAGACGCCAGAATTGTCATTTCGGGTTGGATCGGCTGTTATGTATCATTATTTATTACGTAACAGTCTGAAGACCAAGCATGCCAAAGTCACCGAGCCTTCCGAACCGTCAGAGACGTTGTAGTTGACGGGACACGGCCGAGACAGACGAAGCATGGCGACGAATTCTGCAGCCACTTCTCGCCATGCATTTTCATTCTGTAGTAAGTGCATCACTTCGTCAGAAAGCTCTTCATGGATTGCTTTGCAAATTTGTGTTAGGAATGCCGTGATGGTGTGACGACTAACCCTGAAATCATATACACATGTTGGGTATTTATGACCTGTTGCCAGATGACGGAGGGTGACAGCCAGCTTCAGCCCGATAGTAATACTTTTACACCATCCAGTGTTTTGCTTTTTTATTCGTGGCTCTGTTCTATGAAAAATCTCTTCAAAGAGGGCAGGCGTCTTCCTTATGTAATTAAAGTAAATATCTGGGCCACCTATTCTCAGTTGGGTCATTAATGACCATACAGCAGACGACGATCATGACTGACCCAAGGCCGTATCCCAAATCTTTTCCGAGTATATGGTCAGCATCAACTTGGACATCTTCATGCCGCCTTCTGAAGCTTCATTATCTTCATCTTCTAAGTCTCGTGTATCATTTTCTCTCTTTTTTCCTCCTCCTTTCGTTGTTGGTGAGCAAGATTAAGTGTAACGGCTGTCATTGCTACCATTATTCGCTGCCTAATCATTGTGAATGCGTGTTTGTGTTTAACCCTTCAGAGACACAAACAACAATAAAAAACAACATCTACAGCCTTTTTATATTGCCTCATTGCATATTTTGTACCTAAAGCTTACGGGGTCGTCTACAATTACGGCATGTGACCTTTCCGATGGACTGGATCATACGGCAAGCAAACGGGCCCATTCAGAACTAGCACACCATAAAACGCGAACATCTTGATGAAAATTGTCAGCAGTCACACCGTTAGTAGAGAGACCTAACGATCAACAAGTTAGTTCTCCAGACGAAGCAGAAAACCAAAACGTTGATACAGATCAACAACTCAATAATCCAAAACGGGAGCACACAGGCCGAAAAAAGTCAAAATCACTTCTCCAGAGAAGTGATAACACTTTTTGGGCCCGAAACTGGCAGAAATGAGTCATTTTCTGCAAGTAGACAACACTAATATTGGAGCATCGTGCTGTTGAAAAAGATGCTTCCTTCCCATGCTTCTGTTGCTTTCGATTGTGACGGCAGTGGCGGCACATACGGTTCTCACCTGTCGCCATACATCTTCCCAATGCAGCAGATGAGGATACAGTTCAGCAAAAGACCTAAGGCACATAGCACATAGTAAAGAACCCCCCCCCCAAACAGCCCCGAAAAGCATGGCGATCGTGTGGTTTGGAGCACACTAACCGAAATAAGAAAAATCGGCCCAGAACCCGCCAAAAACGGCCCGATCCCTGCCGAACCAGCCAAATCACTCCACATTTGAGGCCAGATCACGCACAATCCACCCCGAAATGACAAATCGGGCGTCTTTTGGAAGATCTGGAGCTAGAATCGGCCACGTGAAATGGGGGCCTAAGACTAAAGCATGACAAACATAACTAACGTGTGAGGGTTCATTATATGATTAATTGGAAAGGTTTGATTTTGCCAATGATTTCAACGCATGTTTAAAAAGGCACGTTCAGTTACAGTTTATGCATTGTTACACAGTCCACAATAACAGCATTCTACATAAAAGAGACTTTATAAAGTTGGCAAAGTATATATCTTTTAAATGGACTGTTGTCAAGGCCAGACACTTAGATTTTGTGATATGAACTTTTTTATTAAATGCAGCTAGAAAACATTTTGAAGATTAAGCACAAAAAAGTTTTAGTATTACTGCGACATACAGTATAGGTGATTAAAGCGATGCCAATGATTAATTGTCCCTTTTTTCCTGGCTTGATTTTTACCATCAAACATGACAGCACCAGCGGAGACTTTCGTTGACACTGTGGTTATCACAATATTAACTGGCTATATTCTATGCATAACTCTATTGGCAATCATATCACCAAGTCAAATGAACAAACCCTATTCTATGTAGATCTGTACGTCACTAGTATTGACTGTAGCCTACTATTAAACGCGTCATTATAAAAAGTATGGGGTCAAATTACAACTGACCATTATCGTTTAAATTCCACACTCCCATGTGTGCTAAAATTACACAATTCTCATAGCATCAATAATGCTACAGTGTAACATTAGCTAGACCCACTTTATTAATCTAATCGAATCCTATCACACAAACTCCATGAACCAAGAAAAGCAGGCAAATCCAATGTCACACTCCGCACGCCCACAGCACGCTAACAAAACTTTTGTATCCACTGTGGTTCCTGCGCCACACAAGTCTCCTTATCAGTCCACTTTCACTATCAGATAGGCCAAGCTACGCTGTCCAAAGGCCAACCAGCTACACACAAGTATCTGTTGTTATTATCAATATTTCATAGGTCCGTGTCATAACTACATTCGGCGTGTACGTAGGTCGATTCCATGCTGCGTTCGCCTGAGTCTCGGGAGGCCCCCACGGCCACCGCCGGGGCCGTCGTTGCCGTCTGCTAGCTGATGCCCAGCATGCCGAAACCCCGCAAGGATAAGGTGCCACGGAGCAAGTCGCTCGTCATACCACGAAGGGTAAGTGGGCACGATCACCAACTGCTCCGCTTCACTTGACGAGGGAGTTATTTGGTGGGTGATCTTGTGTTGAAGTTATGTTGTATTGTATGATATAGCTGGTGTACGTGTGAGACATTTCGTAACAATTACATGTGAACCTCCCCCATGGGCCTGTTTAAAGGAGTCTGGTTTGAGATGGTCTCATTAGAGAGGTGGTCTCTGTGCGGAGAGTTGCAGTTGTCTTTTATGAAAGACAAATACCGTGATAAGTGATCTGAATAGAGAGGGCGTTCCACTGGGAGGTTTCACTGTATGTATAATACATCACTTGCGTAGATTGCGTCTTCAAACCACTACACTTTCCGTGTACCGCACTTCAGAGGTGGTTACTTTTATTAAGGTTGAAGTTTGTGTAAATGGTCAATGGATGTGGGCAGTGACTGGATACTGTTTGGAGGTGGGTGTTGTGATTGATGCTGATTGATTGTATGAATACAAGGCGCGGTGGCTAACTTATGATAAGAACAATGTGGTTGTTTTATTAGACAAGTGTTCATCTCACCTCTTGTTATTTTGTATTCATTTTGCCAATATACGTTGATAGTTTGTCCATATACATAGTTTGTTTACCAAGTAACATGTATAGCAAAGTACATCTATTTTTTCATATTATCATATGTGTGTATTTTAGCTTATTTTAGCGGCGTGTTATTCCTTACTTTTCAAATTGTTGAACAGAACTCTTGATATTAATGTTTAAAAACATCTAGTAATAGATTTACAAATGCAGTAAAAACTCTTTGTTACGGGTGATACATAAAATACAATAAAATCAGAATAGTATGTTTAACACGGGACATTAATTACACAAAACATTACTCCTTTCTGCATTTTGCTTCCGTCTGCATTCAGAAATACTACTTGTGTACATGTCATAGTCTAGAGGGTCTTTTACTGTCATAGTCTACAAGGGTCTTTTACTGCATTTTGTAAATATTCTTAATAAATGCTGTTAAATCTTAAATCTTAAAAAAAATCTTATTAGTTTAAGGTTTTGAACACATTTATATTGTGACACTGTATTATACTGTACACTCATTATTTGCACCAATGATTGGTGTGATAAGCGAGGACAGAGATAGATGTTAAAAACATGGCAATACAAACATCGGAGTACAAAAGGAGGACACTGCCACCGAATGACTATTTTCATGATGGAAAAATGAAATTTACAAATATCCACTAACGTGCAAAATAAAATGGCATCGGTATGTGAAAGATCATAGCTTCTTCAAATCATCACCCACTGTTTTCAAATCAAAGTGCATTGCATTTGTCTAGAATCTAGTAATTCATCACAGGCAAAGGCATTACCAAAACAGTGCTATGGGGGCATTCGCACCGGTCATTTGACTATATTTTAAACATTTGCCTGTTTGACAAACAATAAACCAAGCAGCCCTGAATACGGTATACATGCGATACAAACAATACCCACTACTGGGTGAAACACATCTACTTCACCAATGCCACAAGCAAGGTTACCACGTGCCATTTCAGAGGATTAATCCTATGAGCTGCATGTTGGTGCCACATGCTAAGAACGCTGTTGTTAATCATACATCAGATAAGTCGCAGGTGCTACACACGATACTTGCCTAAAGTGGCTACCTGTTGAGTTGAGTTTTCAGGTAACCTTATTATAAAAACGTGCATTTAGCGGCACGGCTATTTTCTTAAGGAACGTTCTGACATTGCACGTACTTTATTGGCCTCTTTATGTAGTAATGTAGAACATTACACATGCAGTGTTGGATCCGTACCCAGTTGATCCTTATCATTCGGTGGTTTAAAGAAGTGGATCTCATGAGTCTATTACTCATATGTTATTTTGGGACGACTGCTAATCATAACACATCAGTAGTAGAATCATGTGTAAGACCTATTCAGAAGGGTTTATCGTACTCAATGGTTCCAAGTAGACATCGTATGGGCCTTGTATGTTCCGTAATTTTTTATAGAATGTTTCAACATTTGTATCACCATGTGCACATGAAATACATAATGTGCCTACATGTATGTACATGTAATACATTTGAAACAGCCTATAGTCAACAGCGTTTACGCCATATTTACACAATATTTAATGGGTTAGTGTCATCTACTTATGCGGGAAGCCTAAGATGGGGTCTCATTAAAATAACATGTCGTTTGTAGGTTATAATAAATGCGATGTGATTTAAGGTTGATATTTCAAAAAAAATCCTATAGACCCCACACAGCCCCAATCGCACACATGAGCCTCTTGGTTAGCAGGCGTTGACTCTGGCAAATCAATCATCTACACTGATAATATTATGTAAACTTGGGGACATTGTGTTATCTTGTTCAAAATTGTATGCACTGTCTTTCTGCCCATGACCTCATACGGTCAATTGCGTGTGTAATGCTAGGCACCACTGATCTAAATACATGCAGTGACGTCCAGTATTATCAGACCACCTTATCAAAATCCAACAGCATTCGCATGTCAATGTATTGGTTTTGAGAATTGCTTCAGAAAACGATTGCAAAGTAGTGTGATGAAAAAGTTATATCAAACATGTACAGTGACAGACTTGTTTTAGAATGCCGTTATCATATCAAAGAGACATTTACTTAAACATGCTGAGACACCAAACCTCTGTGTACCGTGCAGCGCACCATAGTTCGGGCCCTACATGGGGCCAAAATAAAAACCAATTTCAAGGCATTTCAAATCTATAGTTTCTGCATCAGGTTTTTATATGATGTCCGTATAGAAGAAACGCACATGTGTCTCGTGTCGACAGATACACAATAACGATTTTCAGTGTATCACTTAGCTCTAAAATGGCCGTGTCACCGTGTGACGTTTAACACATGTAGGGTCCAAACACTGCAACTTCCATATACATAACATCTCAATCACGTGATAAAACACAACGAATGTGCAATGGTGTTATGGATAAGAAGGGCTGCCTATGATCTGTGATGGGTACTGCTAGCTGTGTTATCATAACCCGGTACTGATAAGGTACTGTTTGTGCCGCAAACACGCGACAACCGCGGATCATCTCACAGTCTTCGCAGGTCCCGAGCTTATAGTCTATCCTCACAGGAATATGGTTGTGGCACGCATTCTTAAGGGAAAGTGAACGCGCACAGAGTTTTGGATCGTGATACCCTCACAGAGCAGTATGCCAAATAAGCTCAAGTCAAAGCACCGGCGTCATTCTTCGGCGGATCTAACACGCGTAAGAAAGTAGTCCGTTTTAAAAGTTAAGATTTTAGGTAAGCTAGGGGTACAACCGGCATTGTGGACATTTTGACAGTACAGTCTTTTCCGTGTGTGCAGTGTTTACGGCAAGCAATGACATACGGCCTAGCGTATTGTCTCCGTGCTGCCTAAATAAGTACATTCGCTGTATTTTCACAGTTCTGGATACGCACTGATCCTCATGGTCTCATTGATCTTTTGCCCGTAGAGACAGACACAGAGGCAGTGCTGTTGGATGTGCCTTAGGCTTAAAGCGCTTTTTAGTAAACCTACAGAGGTCCTTCAGACTCCAGTTTGTGTGGTTTTCACAGTGTGCCTCAACATTAGCTGTTAGTATAGATATAAATGTACCTTATATTATAGTCCTGATCCAAGTCTTGCTCTCACGACTTTACATTTGACATCAGGTCATTGGCACATTTGTTGATGAATTGGTCATTTCTCATATGCTTGCACGTTATTGACAGTCTACCACTATTGGGGAGACAAGTCATTGCCTATAATTGCAATCTCTCTGCACATAGGTTCTTGTCATTGCAAATGGTAGATTATTGGGATTATATGTTGTTGGTCTTGCATAGTTAGAATGTGAATGCATTTAATTGTTTATTGACATTGAATAATTGCAGTAAAATATATTGAGCGTATCATGGTATATGAAAATCTCTCGCTTATGGCCTTGCGCCAACTTCTGTAATGAACGTTTTGTTCACCTGGTAGAGCGGATGAGGTGTTGGACGCGAGACCAGATGGTCATGAGCTCAATTACCGCTCAGGTCTGGTGGTGGGTGTTGAGCAAACTCACTCCTAAATAGTTGCATACTGCTCCGCGACACCTGAGTGATAATTAGGTACAGGTCATTGGGTTTAAGAGTACGTGAGTGCTAAATGAATAGCATTGTGCGCTGAATGCGCTGCCGTTGCAAGTATATGAGAAATGATCAAAAGATTGACAAGTGTACCAATGACCGTGTGTAAAACGAAAAGCTGTGAGAGGAACACTTAAATCACCACTACAAACCAGCGCATTTACATGGACACCCAGCTCGCCTCTCACCCCCTCAACCACCCGTGTCTTTCCAGCAGACGAGTTACAGCGCGTCCGAGCCCACCCTGCCGCCGCCCGCCAGCGGGGCCGCCCTCAACGGCCGCGTGTCCTTCAGTGTGGGGGGCGAGAGCACGCCGCCGCCACCGCCCACGCCTACCGCCGCCACGCCGCCCGCCGCTACCACAGAAGCGCTAGGTGAGCACAGCAGGCCTTTCAGGGGCACCGCGTCTCTTGTCTAACCATAGTTTAAACAATCACATGTGTAGTAATGATTCCAAGGGTTGAAGCTACACTCAGGCAGGCCACTGGTTCTTATGTCTTTGGTGTTAATGTCTATGTCAAGCCCTGAACGAAATTGTACTAAATCGGTATTAGATGAAAGGGTTTTGAGTCATAAGAATACTGAAGATTGAATTTCCCCTTAGCTGTTTCCCACCTTCAAATATGGTAAGTACGTTTATATTGGTTGACACCGCACATGTACCGATTCTATTTATATGACGTAACAATTTTGAGTATTAGCTGTTTTTACATAGCTTCACTATTAAATAAAAATATGCGGTCCTCTGTTCACCATCAAGGCTGTAACCTTGGCTATTTGCCCCCATGCAATGATATGGTGACCATTGTTTTCAAATGACCTTAACTGTATTGATAGAAATAGCCGTTAGTGGTCTGATAACCTATCACTCACCTGATGATGTTACACTAACCTAGATCTGCCTCCTCTAAGATTTATATGTTTGTATAATACTTTTTATCAAAATTATTACAAATTCTACTGTTCTACGAGAATGATTTCCTGGAGGACAGGCACACATCTTATTGTGTTTTTATGGAGTAATCTATAGTCTATACTATAAGTTACAGTTATGATAACAGTTCAGTGAGTTAGTGAAGAGTTTCATACACAATTTTTTCACATGTATTCATCGATGTGTACTACACATATACAAATGTTCTAGTGTTATAATTCCATTATTACACATGCATCGAAAGACCTTGATATTTTGACTTCCCGTCGAGCCCAGTCCATGCTTTATGATTTACTGTACGATATACCATGTTGTGAACAAGATTATAAGACCTTCCAATGCTACACCGTTAACATATATATTCGAACCAACCGATTTATACCTAGTGTCAAACAAACATTATATAAATGCACGGGAAGGTACGGTAGATGTTCGTATTATAAACAATTGTTGTGCGATGTGTAATTGGTAAAAACTGCATTCCATACCAAAAGACGGAGGTCCACACCAAAACTCTGTAAAAAAGACTACGTCAAGCTGAGCCCTGTCACAAGTGGTCATTCTAGAGACTGATGTAACATGAAGTCTTCTTTTTAATGTTTACTAAAAATATATAAAACGTAAGTATTCAGTGACTCTCGCATGTACTCCCATGTAGAAAAAAAACAACAGCTGCTAAAATTATTGATATGTGTTATGATTGACATGTAACGTGATTGACAGGTGTTATGATTGACAGGTGTTATGGTTGACAGGCGATATGATTGACATGTGTTATGATTGACAGGTCCTGTTTGCTGCCCCCACAATGACCACCCTGGCTTCAATGCCGTGGATGACATCATCGACCTGCCGGTCGACAAAGTGTTTGAGGCCATCTTCACGCAGTCTGTGATGTACGACAAGTTCTGCACCACGAGGAAGATGACAGGTTAGTGGTTAGCGAATGTTTGTACCAGTTATAAAGCAATATAATAGAACACCGCTATCGCATTAATGTTTATATCAAATTTTATATTATCTCGATATTAGGTTATTCCCCTTTACCTGAATTCCGACTAAATATCAGTTTGTGATCTCGAATGGGGGGTATTTTGAACATTGATCCGTGTTCATAGATATTCGAGATAACGATTTTCTACTGTACAATGTAGATAGTGATTCTATGAAGTTGGAGACTCCTGTACTTCATGCCTAGGTATGCGGGTATTTCTACAATCTAGAATACCACATAACACTAATGCTGAAGGTTTTATGCTATGTAATGTTTTTATGCTATGTCATGGTTTACGGCATTCCTAGATTAACATCTTACACGAAGTGAAAGAATATGGCATTTGAATAGGCACAGACAAAAGCCTACTATCTAAGTTAGATTACCATGCCACATCTAACTTGCAGACATGGTGTGCCCTCCATGGCCGTCAGAACAAGATGAGAACGGCTGTAAGGTGAAAACGCTCACATATGTGCTGGCACTCAACTACACTGTGGGTCCAAAATCCAGTAAGACAATTGAGAAACAGGTGAGACGTTTGTGAGGTCATAGAGAAACAGGGGAGATGTTAGTGAAATCATAGAGAAATAATGGAGAGGCTCGTATGACAAATAATGTAGAGGCGACAATATACAATTTCATGGGCACGTGGTAAGATAAAAAAATGCACGACACTACGATTAGCTGAAAACTTGCTATCATTTTAAAATACAGTTGAACCTCTCTATTAGGATCACCTGTGGGCCCGGTGTTAGGTGATCTCAATAGAGAGGCAGTCTCTATACGGAGGTTCATTCTTGTAGCTTTATGAATGTTCGAGACCGCGAAATGTGATCTCAATGGAGAGGTGGTCTTAATTGGAAGTTTCAATGTACATATAGAGACCATTTATCATTACGCACCACTCTGGTCAGCATTCTTGGCCGGCCATGCATGTATCTGTGCTGGTTTGCAGACGTGGCGCTGTTTCGAGTCGGCGCCCGGCTCGCACTACGTGGTAGACAACGAGTGCGTGACGCCGGACGTGCCGTACGGCAACAGCTTCTACTTGCTCAGCCGCTTCTGCATCACGCGCGTGTCGGACACGCAGACCAGACTCTTCGTCAACTCCGAGCTCAAGTACAAGCAGAAGGTGTTCGGATTCATGAAGTGTGAGTAAGGCTTGTAATTTTTACTTAGAATGCAGTTCAAGTACAACTTCGGGTGTTGAACTTGTCATTGTCTAGTTTAAGATTACAAAGGCAGATCCAGGAAGAGCTGGGCCAGGGCCCCTTTTCCCACCAAACTATTACATTTTTTCTTTTTTATTTCTTTTTTTTTAAATTTTTATTGGGGGGGGGGTGGGGTGTCCACCATTGATCTCGCCCACAAGCCTTTGAGATTCCTTCAGTGCAACCACCTATTTTCAAAAATCTTGATCTACCAGTACCATTTTAGAGGTCAGTCTCGAGGGTCTAGATTAGGGGGAATAGGTTCGTGTTACCACTTCACACTTGAATTTCTATAATTTCCCACTCTGCACTTAACGTTAAGCTCTTTTATCAAACACTTGATGCATTTTTTGAAAATGTCTAACTTTACACTTAATTTTAAAGCTAATTTCCCATTTCACATTTCGGAATTGGCAGTCAGGATACCGTGTCCTTGTTAGTGCTAGTTATAGTTACTTGGCAAACACAATGCAAACTGCGCCAAATTTGAAGGACAGTTTTTGCCAATAAGATGACTGTCCAGTTGCGTTCATCTTGCCAGACGACACACAACATTCTTACGTAAAGATGGTTTATAGCTGTATTAGATAGAATATTCGCTACCATGTTGTTACAAGTCATATTGCTTCGACACATACCATTTCTTAGCCTATCGTAAAAATGTCCATCGTAAAAGATTCCTTTGAAATGTTGTACAGCAGAATTTTTGGTTGCAGCAATAATTGAGAAGAGCGTGGTGCACGGAACTACTACCAGCTACAGCATATTAGGTATGTCTATTAATTTCTTATGTATGTATGTATGAATGTTTACTTTAAGGAAGTTCCAGTTTACTATTTATGGTTTTCATTTGTTTGCCACAGAACACACATTTCATATTAGGGATAGTTCACAAATGATGTAATCGCGCATGGTTGTGTGTGTGGGTGTGGGTGGGGTGGGGGTTGGGGGGGGGGGGAGATGACGAATGATGACAGGTGGAGGATGTGTTCCAGAGAAAAATGACGTGTCATTGCGGACTGTGGGGGTGAGGGTGGGGTGCGCAGACATAAAAAAATTATTTTTAATAATTTTTCAATGCAAGATATCAATATGTTGTGGATATTGTTTTTTTTTTTTTTTTTTTTTTTTTAGTTTCATAGCACTGTACTAGATACTGTTTTCTGTTTATATGGGTAGTAGTATGTACTGGGGGGTCGCACGAGTAAGTAAAATGACGCGTCATAGTGTAGCATGGGGGTGGGGGGTTGCGAAGAATAATGACGCACAATGACAAGGGTGTGGGTGGGAGTCCGAATTGCCCGAATATGTGATGACGTCATTTGTGAACGATCGAATTGATCTTCGTGTTATTGGAAAATAGAAACCACATTACTCCTCCGTGAATATAATTATATTCAATCAGTTCAGAAATGAAATTAAACTGGCATAACAAGTTGAATATGATTGGTGATAGTTTTCCATTCCGGTAATGGAACTAATGGGAAAGTCGCCGTTAGCGGATTTATACGTGTATGTGTGTGCATAAACAGAAGTCACATTCTACGAGAATGGGCTTGTCTCTAGACACCGTGTTAATAACAAATGCTTCCGTGCTGTAAAAGCTTCACAAATGCAAGGGTGTGATTTACTGACCATGATTGTTTAATACCCGCTTTAAAATATGCAAAACGCATTCGCATGAATGGGTGCTCGGGGGCGAATGTCCATGAAAAAATGCAGGTGGTGTTGAGTTGTGACGTCAAGCAAAGTATTTCTTACACGTATAAGCGGATGGTGTTAAGCAACTAGACGCAGAATGGATATGTTTTTAACGAAGTTTAACTAACAATTAATCGCCATTGCACGTACATGTAGGTGGGATTAGCTTGTGTGTAAAATAGGCTTTATTTTCTATACATTTACGGATTTAGATGACATACATCCTTGTGTATTAGAGTTTATTAATGATTGAACATACCATGAACATGGACTTTGAAGGCTGTGTGAATGGGAAAGCCATGACTACCATGATGGATGATATGCCTCTTATGCAGGGAGGGTATGAATATACAATTAACAACTACAAAGAAAAAAAACAAACAAAACAAAAAGAAATACAAAATCGCTCCAAGAGTGAAATACAGAAAATGCAATAGCCAGCCCACGAGGTGTCATGCCACGATAACAACACGACAATCTCCAAGTCTATAACCTTAGCAAAAGAAAGATCAAATCTCATTTTCAGACAAGTTTTAGATACTAATTTGGTGAGTTAGCTCCTTTCCCTCAAATCTTGCTCATTAACATAATTAATGCAATGCCAGTACTTACAATACGTACGCCAGTATACTCAGTATCTATTGGTCAACTGTGCCACTTTGTGACACGTTGCTTGTTCATCGTTGCCCCATGAGTAAGTGTATAATATATGAAACGAACAATATTGTGTGTAATCAAAGTAGACTATCGTAGGGATATTCAAACCGTCTGGAAATTAACTGCCGATGACGTTATCAAAAAGGAAAAGGACACCTCCTCCCCATTGACTTAGGCATAAACAGTAGATAAACTGAGCGTATGTGGCCGTTTTGGCTGTTACCTGTTACCCTAAGTGCGTTTCCATCGGTGTACATGTATTATTTACCCGTGCACATATGTTCCAGCTTACAGAAAAGGCCGTTAAGCACTGATGGAAACTGCACATTTGCGTGCACAGTAACCCATACGGAAAAACATTACCTTTTAAGGTGCCAGTTAAAGTGTTGATAACGACAGTTTGCTATTTACACACTACAGGGATTTGAAATGCACCAAGACACATTCTTGTACATCTTATCATGTTAATGTTACTTGCTTGTCAAACATAATAAAGATATTGTTTAATATAGTCATGTAATACAAACATAAAAAACGCTCAATCAATACCAGGTAAAGAATTGAACAATCCAATTGATTACCAGACAATGAGCAAAACACAAGTGGAGGTCTAAAAAACAAACAAATCAGGAAAACACGGGAAAACAGCAATCAACATAGAGACAGCTTCAATAACAAAGTCTCAATGAAAATATGTGTTTATTGATTTTCTAAATATTATATATCACATTATATATGGGTGCAGTCCTACCAACCCCAATGGCCTGAAAAAAGCGGTCATGCATGCAATTTCTGATGATCAATGCAATATTGGGGCACCATAGGGGGGTTCTTTAAAATATTTAGACATGTTGGTAAATGACACTCAACTCCGAGACTCAACTATGACCTCAGCCACTACTTTAAGTAGCACTGCCTTAGCCACGTCTTCGTGTTTCCAGCGGAGCATCTACATGACGAGGCTGCACGTCAGGCTGCCGGTGGTGTCACCCCGCCACCCGCGGGTGGGGGCACTGCGCCACCGGTCACCGCTAACGGGGTGGTCATGAGGAGGAAGACCGGCGGCGGTGCCGGCCGCGAGAAACGCGCGTCACGCTCCAGTTCACAGTCTTCTGGATCCGCAAGTAAGTCACTAAAACATTGGCCCGCACAAGGCAGCGGCGATTGTACTGCATTTACTGCATTACAACCAAATGTATTGATTCTGCAGAAAGAGGCTGGGCTAAATGGGCCGCACTGACCCGTGATAGCTATTTTTGAAGACTCCCCCCTCCTTCCAAACACATGTTTGAATCGTATGATAAAACTTAATATTAAATCTCTTTGCAAAGGTTACTGTTAACTTGAATTTTTTGGCCGTCTAATTCTATTATGTTGTACATAAACAAATGCCCTGCAAACTGCAGTTGAATGGTAGATTTTATAATCTAAAATGGCAGTAAAATTTGTCCAGAAACCTCATTAGATTGCTTGCGTGGGTACAGGGTAGATCTGAATGATACTCGGTCTACAATCTGCATGTACACTCTTTGCAAAAGGATTGTCTCTTAAACTTTGCAATGAGAAATTGGAAGTGTTATTCATTCCCATAACATGTCCATTGCTCAAGACATCACCGACATAATGCACTCATGCTATAGCAGGCCCATACAATACATCTATGCATTTATTTCATGTAAAACGTATGCAATGCATACGCTATTATTTCATACATTTTGGAGATAATGCCATGGGAAGATATGGTGCGTGCGGACATATCACAAAACATACAATGGTGCAAGAGCACAAAGCATACAAACACAATCACAATATACAATGTACAGTAGAGTCTCTGTATCAAGATCACAAGCAAGGATGGCATCAAGTGCTCCCAAGAGAGAGGTGGGATTCATATGGAGGTTTATTTAATCGCTTTATATACATGTACGTTTGGAAGCATGAAAATTTGTCGTATTACAGAGGTGGCGTCAACATAGATGTGGGCTTAATTGGATGTTCTACTGTACATACCAAATACAGTCATACACTATATAATAAGCCCAGTTAGTCCACCCTGTACCGTTTTCATTACTATCACATGTGCACCAAGTGTAAAGCACTTTACTCTGGGGCATTCATTGGAACAAATCTTGCTTTCAGGTGACACTAATGGGAAGAAGGGGGCTACTGAGGACGCAAGTGCATTTTCCACTTTTATTTTCATAAGGTGAGTTCAGTAATGTCATGAATTCATTCTATATACGACATTCAGCTTTCTATACCTTTACTTTAAGTTTTTACATTTTAGTTTTCTTCTTTATTAAATTCAACCTATTTTTAACCTGTTGTTTTACTTCTTCGTGGCATTAACGGATATTATTTTTAAACCAAGATATGAAACAAGTTTACATGTAGAAACTGTGAGAACAGGTTTGAGCATTTCTAGCTGCCTTCTTCATTGTCACACCCAGGATTTCCTAACACAGAGGGTTCCCCGTCCAAACATTAGTGGAGTGGACGCACTTTGCTATAAACCTAATACTGGAAATGTACACACAAATGACAAATTTGTTGTCATATGTCACTGCCATTGGCGAAAAATATAAAACAATATATTTTCCAGACCTATTTCTAAAATATGCCAATGTGTTTCAGTCTTGTGGTGCTAGTCTTTGTCAACGTGTTCTTGTACTATCAACTGCGTAGTCTGGAGGGACGTGCCGACCAACTCTATATCAGGTAAAGACTGATCATAGCGTATCCTGTCCCCATCTAGTCATACTACACGTAGCATGCCGTGCGTAACACTCCTCACACCATTAATGCTTAAGTGCCCACACCACCAAATTCACACATTCTTTTTACTTATTTACCAATTGTGAAAAAGGGGTACTGGCCCACCTCCTAATTGCTGGAATCTAAACGCTGTGATGACTTGTCCCCACGCCCCCTGCTGTTATCATCTGCTGCAAACACAGCACAAAAAAGGAAAAAACCGTACTGCTAAAATCTCCGCTTGGCTGGTTGTGCCGCTAGCTTTACGTATTCAAACCTGTACAAACAATTACACTTTCCACTACATACAAATCTATATTGCTATTTGCAAGTATGTACACATTATACGACCATCGAATAGGCTCAAGTTTTAGAGACGGCGCTGGACCCCACAATCTGTGATAACGTGTACTTCAGGGCATCTGCGCCTGGGGCTGACTGGCGCGAGGCGCTGCGGACGCAGGACGTCCTCCACGGCGAGGAGATGAAGCGGTGGCGCGAGGTGCTCAACCTCTCATCACAGGTCCGTATGTGTGTGTGTGTGTGTGTGTGTGTGTGTGTGTGTGTGTGTGTGTGTGTGTGTGTGTGTGTGTGTGTGTGTGTGTGTGTGTGTGTGTGTGTGTGTGTGTGTGTGGTGGTGTGTGTGGGGGGGGGGTGACGCCCATAAGTTGAGATATTTGAAAAAAAATAGGCCACACCCGGGGGAATGTGGATTCATACCGCCCACATCCAATACATGCTTAACACATAAGCGCATTTCGCCCAGGTACAATGGCAAATAGTTATGTACGTTGCGTTTAGTAGCGTCAGCCCATTCATATATAAATAACAATTCGGTTGGCTAAGTAACTAAACGTAACATACATTTTTTCTTGCCTTTGAAGATGCATGTAGACTAAAAATATGGGACTATAACATGAGAAGAGTGATGCCACAACAGTGGACTATGGGATGGCAGTTAAAATCTGGGGTATGGGATTAAGCCTGCAGCATTCTGGGATGTTGATTTGTTTCACCAACTGTGGAAAAATTTAACGAAGAAGTGAACGTTTTATTCACTCGGTGGCCCTCGCCTTATATAACTCCAAATAATATTATAAACTACAATCAAAAGCGAACTGGAGACAGCACCTAGTAAGTGTTGCTCCGATGAACCCACAGGTGATGATGCAATGTTGGCGGCATGACTGAAGCACTAATTGGCAAACTAATACAGTGGCATAGTAGTGCTTTCATCACACAGGCAAGAAGGCTGAAGATACGAAGCCATTGTATGAATGACAATCTCATCACAAGGAAAGCATTATCTATCACAGTAACTCGCAGGCTCATGATTGATGCTGAGCATTGATAAAGCTGTAATGAGACTCATAATCCCTCAGATAACGAAAGACGCACTAATGATTTTCCTCATCCAGTATTATGATGTAAAGTTGGAATTTTCATTTATGTGTTATTATCAGCCAGTGGGTGTGTACAGATTAAAGAAATCTCACATTTGAATTTGACTTTTCCTTTTAGTCCACACCGTACTGCTATTTCCCATACAGGCCACTGTTTGTCAGCATCTAGACAGGCCCTCTTCAAAACCCCACTTGTTCTTCCTAGACAAAATTTGCCCCATATCTCTTTTACAGGCCATCCATTAAAAGGGTCATTATCCCACACTACACTCTAAACCCCCTCATCAGAGCACACCATACTACTGCTGCAGCACTAAGATTTACATACCCCTACCCAAGTGCCACCGGCAGCCACATGCTGCGTTCTCATATACAGTGACACTGCAGCAGCTAGCCACACATAACCCTCATATTTCACGAGTTCCAGGTGCCAAGCGCCTGTCTGCTGCTGCACATTAAATCATGGACATGAATGTAATAGCCGCGCAAATTAAGTGGAAGAGTGTTGTAGCATGTGTTATGTATGGGGTGATTATAACACGAAGGCTAAATACCAAGAAATGGTCCGTAACATACTACTTATGAATATCAAGGGTTGACCGTCAAAAATGTTCAAGAAGACACATTATTAAATAGTGTGCATAAACGTGTCTCGGCTGTTAAAGAGTTAAACCCCACATTCGCCTTTCCCAGGGTGCACCAGTAATTACTGGTGCTCGTTAAAGAGGAAGTGTGAGCTTCTTTGTCAGCAGCTTCCTCCCTGGTAATCACCGACAGTTGGCGGTGAGGGTAAGAGGGGTGGGGGGCACAATTACTGTGGTCTACAGACCACATTTCATAAACTAATTAAATGCACCAGAACCTCTGTAGTAAGACCATCTATGAGAATGACCTCTGCTTTCCCCAAAGACCACTGTTCTGTGAGACCCAATTTGAGCTCACCGGGAAATAGTATGAGACGGTATAAATATTTCCAGTTATAAGACAAGGTTGCAATTTGCGCTAGCCTTTTTTATGAATTTGTGATGTGAGTTCTTTTTCATGTAAATGGCAACGTGTATGAATGTGAGGTGGATATAAAAAACATACCTGAAATATCTGGCCCTATTATAGTCTGTATTTGCGTAAGCCAACGAATCGACGCCTAGTAGCCCACATAGTACATAGGGCCCGTTCCAGGCCACTGGGGGATCCAGTGTTTCCGCAAATAAAGCCTTTTCTTTCTGTTTTAGGTTCTCGTCCAAATGAAGGAGAGGATTGATGATCTTCAGCAGACCATCGACCAGAGAATACACTTTAGTCCAGACAAAACGTAACAGCAGACAACCCGGTGATGCCAACACGAGTGATGGCACAAAACGTCCAAGAATTTGGCGTTGCTATACATGTATTCAAATTGCATAGAAAACTCTGCATCTTTGAGGTTTCGGTTATAATCATAATGGGCGATGTCCAACACTACTATCGGAGATTTAATGAGTTTCATAATACGTTCAAAGCTATCAAGGTAACTGCAATTTGAATGCAGTTTTGAGTGTGCAAGAAATGGTATCCAGTGCTATTCACAATATGCAAGAGATGTTAGAAAGACTATCGTTATGAAACGCTACCTCTGAAATCGTCCAGTGACCTCTGTGATATTTACTGGTATATAATATTGTAAGAGAGATGCATTTATCATTTTGATTTCCAATACACCATAAGGCCTGAATGAATCTATTTATTACAGAAGTCGTGCATGGAACTAAATTATGAAAGTACAAGTATATATTGTGTATGGCAGATTGTCTGGGTGCTCCTAGGTCATTTATATGTTGGCTTTATATAAGATATTTACTGCGATTAAAAGATTATATGACCAAACGCGTGTCTGCCTCGGGCACCCTTGCCCTCTTATCCGTTATGCTATATCTATATTTTATTATACCGTCGAAACAAAGCCAGTACTAGTTACATATATGTTGAAACTACATTGAACCGTTTTTTGTACAGTAATGACCATTTTGCGCTGGCAAAATGCTTGTATTTTTTTGCTGTTTAAATTCATGTTCAGAAATCACTATATTGGATAAATTAGATAGTATTTGCCTAATTGCTATCACATATCATCCCATGAATACAGATGTAATACACAAGTGAAGTGGAAAACTCGGGTAACTGACAGCAATTGTTTCTAATTTTTTAAAAAAAAAACATACTCACAAGCAAAACTACATTTATGGTCATACTCGGTTTGCAATGTCATTGTAAGTAAACAAATGCATATCATTTGAGCTGCATGGCTACTTGAGGTGTAATATTTTATTTCTGTAAAAAAAAAGATATCTATGTGTATACACATTTGTTAAAAATAGATTGCTTCATAGCTTATATTTCTACGTTCGCACTTCGCACCGATATTGAGCTATTTTGGATTTAATTCTAATGATATGGTTGCCATAGAACATAATTTAGTTTGACCGAGTTCGTCTATTTCACTTGCTGTAAAATACAAAGATGTAAATTGTAATATTTTGTTATCTGTTGATCAGATGTAATTATATTAAATATGTTAAAATAATAGGTTTGACTTATTTATTGGTTTGTAGAAGTTACAGTATGCAACACTAATTTACAGATGACACGGTCGTATGTACTGGTGTGTAACCGGGTACGATACGATGAACATAAATCACAACATGAAGAAATATATTTTACCTAAATAAAACACTCACCAGATAGTTTACCACAGCCCTGACATACTGTATTAATGACAGAAGAGTGTATTGGTCTACTGCGGTGGTCCATAAATACCTCTTAATCACAGAGAAAGCACTTTTTTCAATATTGTGTGGGATTCGCACCCACCACCTAGGGGTGGAAGTGACATTTAGCCAAGTATGTGGTTCGTCCGTGTAACCTTTCAAAAGCTCTCTGCTTGGGACGCTGGTATCATTCTGGTCTCAAAACCTTGGGGTCGTGAGTTGAGTCCTGTTATGGCCACCTCATGTAGTCAAATAAACACTTAGGGTTGTAAAACCTGCCTTCAGCTTTTTTCAATCAGGTAATACCTATTGGAGCAAAGCCCAAAAATACACCCAGACTTCAACTTGTCATATTCCAATAACCCGTCATCTATTGAGGCGTCAAATTTGATATGAGTCCTACACTACAACAAACCATTCATGGATGAGTCCCTAGGATATTACGGTCACATAAAACCGTGTTATTTGACAGATACAATGTAATATGAAGTACATGAGGATCACATCCCAAAAGATGCGAAAAAAGCTTGTTTCTCCACTCAAATCTCTGTTATATAAGTTCAATATCACAACCACCCCTTCTAAAATCCTACCAATCCTATAGTTTGATGTCTTATTAAATGGAACTAACAAATTTCCAACAAGATGGTATATGGGAAATATTGCTGAAAAAAGCGAAGTGTTAGGGATAAATGCCAAAATTGAGGAATACGGAAAAATTGACATACAATTAGGGGAACGCGATTTTGGAAATTACTAGTAACTACCGGAGGTGGGCATGATGCCAAAATAAGTCTAAGGTAGTGTGCAAAGAGGTAAAGTAAGATATTGCTATTTATGAAACTCTTTCCACTTGGATTAACTGTGGAGAACTGTCTGCGACAAGTTGTAATAAAACATCATATATGGTGATGCTGTGTAACATAAACACAATGTACGTGTTCGAGGTAATAAACACGAACCACTGAACACGCCATTAGGAGAATTGCACCGGAAGATAAGTCAACCACCCAGACTGCAAATAGCCCCTAAAATATTTGTACTACCCTCACTGATAAATTTTCCTTCTATTTTGTGTCCAAATAGCATTGGAATTGCGCCAATAGGAACTATGCAGTTATTATGAATGGGGGGGTCTTTCAGGTGTATCAAACAGGTGGGGAATGATACGCGTCCATGGTTAGACGCTCAACCATTCTAAATTTTTAACATGGTTGTGTAATAAATATGATCAAATGTTAGACCGTGTACGATAACCACGTTATAATCTAACCTTTTGCACTACAACTGAACGCTCATTGGAACCGCATATAGAGAATACTAGTATGGCCTTGCTGCTATAAAATTTGAACATCTTAATACTAAGAATGTTAACGTGTACATGAATCTCATGTGTATTTCCTCTGGCGTGGGATATCAGTGGAACGAGCTTGAAGAATATATGTTGGCTAACATATCTTTCACAATTCCAGATTCGCTTATTTTACAAAAGGTCGAGAAAAAGGGGTTCGAGTTCGACTTTCTGTAGTGCCAAATTAGACGAGGCCTTAAAATTACTAGGGCCTGACAGGCGGAAGTTAGGCCAACATGATGCCATTTTAAGTATGATGGGAAAGTTCTCCAGATATGCTAACTTGTGCTGAAGGGAAAGCCTGGTGCGAGGGGTCGTGGGTCCATTGTAGACAATAAGATTATAATGTAATCTGATTAATTTTACCGCGTTAGTATATCCAAACCCTTTTCATGTGTCTGGTTAAATGTACTTACAATGTTACTGGTTACATAATTTAGTTGTAACAATATACAGTACAGTATAACACCCACGTAGTAGGCCCTACTCCGTGTTTGGGATGTTTGTATTATTTGAACGGCATTATTCGTGCAGAAGCTCATGCATACCTTTTTACCCGAACCTACCAAGCCTGAATAATAATTGCAACATTGGGTATTTTTTGACAAATTTGTAATAGAGAACATTTAGAGGCTAACATGTACCATAACATATTATATATCGCCCACGATGTACAAGGTCTGAGTAGAAAACCAATTAAGCTGCTGCATTTCCTTGCTTATGCAAGCGCAGGGGCGTGTTAATCCGCGTGCATTAAGTTTTATCTGTGTTTCAGTATTTTTGAGAATTTCCAGAAATGTGTTCATTAGAAGCTTGATGGTCTAAAAGCTTTCTTAATATCATATTACAGTGGCATTTTGACAAGAGAATGATCTCATTAGTATTTGGATTATGTTTTGCCAAGGAAGCCACGAATCCACCAGAGAAGACAGCGAGTAGATTGAGCCAATTTGTCTTACTTAAAATAAAAATTGGCGCGTTCGTCTAGCCTGAGAAATAGACAAGCGTGACGACCCTAAATAAGATTACGTGGGCGATGTTGAGGCACTTTTCCATATTCAATCTTCCAAGCTCCACGCAAATTGCATTGATTAACATGCCAACGGTTATTTGAATCTAGCAGCATGGCGTGCGTGTGTCCAATGTATTTTAAAAGGCGCGTTAATGATGACGGTACATCGGCTTTTTGAATAGCCACAAACCTGCTCAGTTAGTTAAGAAGACTCGATTAGACTTAAAACGTACCCGGCTAAGCTTGACAAGCTATATACATAAACAAAAGTGCCCGGATCGACGTTATGACGTCAGCCTAAATACCACCGACTCGACAGACTACTTCCGGGTGAGTTTTACTCCCCCGCAACCTGCTCTGCGTGTGTTTTTGTAGTCTGGTCTGCATCTAGTGAGTTTGGTTTTGGAACCTTTGTTGACGAGAAAGTGCGAATCTTCCGCATGTGTTGGTAGAGGAGGTGACAAGTTATTGAAAACTGTTATTACATTCTTTAAAACATATTTATTTACATTCCCAAGAAGTTTTGTCCACTGCATGTACTTCTCATCATAAAGTACCGTAAAACTTAAAAATGTGTTACCTTGGAGATGGACGTCTGTTTAAACACTTGTTAGACTGCCAATAATTTGAGCACTGTCAAAAGCTTGAGCACTTCCTCTTATAATCTTGGCAATAGTATTTTACTGTTGAGGCTCAAATCAGATGCAAATATATGTAATAAAATCTGTCTAGATCCGGATTCGAAATCAACATAACATTAAACTTTCACTTTCTGTTTAGAATATACACGGATGTGATCTCATGCACGTAGAGTGCAAAGCTATGTTCGGCAAGGAGGTTAGAGTCGTGTGAAGGAACTTAAGTCTGCCGGACAATGGACATGTAATGGTGTAATCGGGCTACTCGAGTTGACATTATTTCTACATTATGCGTGAAATACATTTGAAGGATTTAATTGGTGAGTTGGTGCGCTATTGCCTAAAGAACCAACTACCATTGCCATCAAGTTTAATAGGAATTAATTAAAATACGATAATCCTTTCTGTTCATCTTACTTCTCACAATAGTTCGCTCGGATAACTCGGATAACTATAAATTTTACACACCTTGTTCTTTAAATGAGTTGATCACTTCAAGTTTAAAATGGACCAGAACAATGGTTGTGATTTTATGGCTTGATGCATTACGGTATTGTTGCTAGAGTGAATTCAAAGAACGAAGAGAAAATAACAACCAGTGTTTGTAATGTTACGCATTTGCTTGTAATTCACGAGAAACGCCATTGGCATGGGTAATAAATATGTAGATTCATGTCCTCTCTGCTCGCATGTCCAAGGGGCAAAGTGCCCTTCTTACAAGATTATGACTACAGACGGGCCAAGAGTATAGTTACTGCGCGATTTGCCCCCCATCAAGTCTTGGAAGATTCTGTACATGTAGTTGTTTCCTCCACATCTAACCGCTTTAAGAGCGGATCATATCATTGTCGGTCTGCAACAATTTCTTTTACATGGTACATCATCCAGTGTCATATCTTGGCGGTGTGGGGTGGGATCTGCCAATGTGGAACGCGCGGTAGTAAACCTGTTATTTCTGCGATATACCTGCTGTCATGATATGAGCCTACTCAACAGTACGGGTGTCTATGATTCATATAGCCGGTATGATGAGCACGGGCAATAGATGCAAGCGAATAACGCAGTTATACAATGTACATGAAGCCGAAATAACCCAAAGTCGCACTGATTACAGGAAAAGGCCCTAAAAACGGGTTCAAAATGACACGGCGACACGTCCTTTTTTAACCACTTGCACTTGTAAATTGGAAACATTGAAAATCCGAATCTACCGACGCGATACACCCCTACCTACGGATAAACAATAAAACGTGACACAGAAGTCTGTTGGCGTGTCTGAGAAATGAACACAGGTATACACGGTACTTATGTTTTGGACCCCATGAAGGGTCATTCACGAGGACATTGATATGTATATGTCGTCTGTAATGTGTGTTCATTGTATACAATATGTCGCCTGTAGAGGGCGTTGCTCGTCATGCAGCAACATTACTAATGTCATTAGAGCACACACATAATAAATGCTAGTGCAGTGTAAATATAGCTGCTTATCACTTCCCAAATGCCCTACTCTTTACCATCGTTTTGTAACATAAATACATATTCATGATTTAGTGTAGCTACATTGTATATCACAGTCATAGAAAAGGAAACCTATATACACTACAGGTCTATTTACAAAACACCCAAATGGACAGTTCCTATTGCCGCGAATCGGGTTCCAATGGTGTATGGAGACACTAAGGCCAGAATGTTTATCACAAGATGCAGTATATGCAGACCATTCAAAGGGGTCTGTGGTCAGAGTGATGCAAGTTCATTATCAACATGGACGTCTCCCTTTGACAGACACCTGTCTTACACGGAAGATCCTCACAATTTCCTATTTTTTGAAGTTCCACTGTATCTATTTTCAGGACAGATGATTTACAATGTTGTCAGAAATTAGAGCAATATCTCACCAGGCCCGTGGGAGTTTGGTGTAAGACACGCGGTACTGAGGGTGAGGTTACTAGTCGCCAATCAACACCCACGGCCACGAAGGGTCGTCATCATCGTGTGACGAAAATCCCAATGGCCTGGTGTGCAAGCAGAATGTCAATTCAATGTTGACAACATCAATGTAACTCTATGTAAGCACATTCTACACGAGATAAGGACTCATTTACACCCTACTAATGCTGTAAAATCGCCGGGCGCGCCAAAGCAGACTCCTGGCCGCAGATGGCTGCAGATAAGGTGAAAAAAGGCAGTTCACACGTGTGGTCGCCACTGGCATGACATCGCCATAGCTCACGGCCATGATCTCCGAACTGTGCTGTAACGGCAGTGTGAATGAAAATGCCGTGAAACTGAAGATGCTGGCATGCACGTGTTGGCCGATGATATAAGTATCCACCATGGAATCGTTTTGACGGTAATTAGCTATACTAGAATTATGTATTTATGGACAGAATCAAATCCAAATATGATGAGTTAACCAATAACATTTAAATGCACCTTAATGGGCAGACATGATGAACAAATACAAAACAAAAAAAAAAAAAAAAAAAAAAAGCAACGAAACACAAACAACAAACAAACATTGTAGGCGTAGGTGTAGCGTTATTTCACGCAAAACAGGCATAGTGCATAGCTAAAAAAATAGGTCCATTCTAATATAAGTTCTCATGAGGGCAGCAGGGTCTACAACTGATATTTAGAACGTACCTTGCATGAGATGACGTGCGATCAAAGCCCCCGAGCACCACTCCACGCCCTCTCCTTGTCGTAACCCGTTATCACGTGATTACGTGACCTCGTTTTCACATGTTTTATGACATCACGTGGTCGCGAGATGTTGAGCTTTCGCCATCACTTATATTAGCAACGCGTGATTTGCGGTCATGGATTAGGCACGTTTAAAAAAAAGTTTGAGGGGTCTACCATTTATTATGGATCCGGGTGGTGGCAAAATAAAGCCATTGCAATATAATTTTTAGTTCCCCTCCGAACGCATAAATTCGCAGGGATGCTCTTATGAGTGCAACCCAGATTTTTAAACCCCTCAATTCCTAGGCGCCCCCCACACACACACACACACCACACACACAAATAAAAAAATATAACAAAAACACATACACAAACAAATATATAAATAAACACATAGATAAACAAATTAATAAAAAAAAACTAGATAAACAAAAGAAGATAAATCAAGTTGAATGTATCAGACCCCTCCTCCACCACCCAGTGTATTGCTCACACCGTTGTGTGTCGAGATAAAGTGTAGCCTTCTTAGGGAGTGGCCATTTAGAGGGAGGAGGTGGAGGGGTTACTCATTTTTCATATTGTTCCATTTGAGTGCTGCTCAACTGTCGTTAATGAGGTTAGTCCATAACAAAATATATGAAATAACTGATATGTATTCTATCTACAAGTATCACTAATGTTGCGGTAAATCCATAAAAACTTACTATAAGTGTCTGAATATTTTCGGACATTTTCAATGTCCATCGTCTGAGACTTTTCTGTCACCAGGTGGCAGCACGTGACAGAAATGAAAGTCGGTCAGTGTTTGTTGTTGGCGGGGTGGGGGTGGTCGAGGGCGTGTACGGTGGTTTGGGACTGCCCTAGGTCTCAGAAGGTTGTCGTAGGCGTGGGACAACTGGTATGCTCCTTCATCTCTGTTCATGTTCTCCTCAGTCTTTCGGATTGTTATCGACTCCAAGATTTGTCTGCCCAGTAGGTTCGACTCCTTACACACAACTTTAGCACTATCCCAATCTGGTACATGGTTGAGGTTGTTCATGTGGTCAGTTATGGCTGATTGGTGAACTTCTATGGTGCTGAGGCGAGTGGCTCTAGTGCGCACATTTTTATGGTCATGTGTCTCCACATTTTTTATGCTCCTTGAGCCGTGTGCCGAATTTCCTGCCTGATTCACCAATGTATAAACTTGGACAGTTCTTACACCCAATACTGTACACACTCCCACATACTTCTTCTTGTTTGATTTTGTCCTTGGGATGAACTAAAATCTTGCGGTCACCTGCTGCCACCTGGTGGCAGAAAAGTCTCAGACGATGGACATTGAAAATGTCCGAAAATATTCAGACACTTATCGTAAGTTTTTTTATGGATTTACCGCAAAATTAGTGATACTTGTTGATATGAAAAAGAAATCCAATGAATCTCTTTATAAATGTATTCTATATATGATATAAAAATGTCAGCCAAATAAACACAACACTATTGCTCGTCTTTCAAGCAGATCCATGATTTTGGAATATGGGAGAAGGGGTCCATCTCAGGGCTTTCATTGTGATAGGCGATATGCCAAAAAACCCATGGAAAGGAAATTATTTGTAGAAAAAAATGGGTCACAAACACATGTGCACCCTGGATCTGCCTGTGCATGCTGTTAAATGCGCATGGATGTTCTAATTACAATACAACTTCCCGCCACTTTCAAATCCGTAGTAATCAATTGTTCTGTGCGTCATTATTAACAATGCTATTTCAATCAGAACGAAAAATGTCCTCATGTTGCAATAACTTGTCCAATTTATCTTGCGCAGTAAAACAAAATTATACAATCACAAATGAAAGTATTGACATTTTATGCTTTATTTTACAGCATGAGAATAAATTGCCATTGATAATTACACATTCCTACATTTACTTCAGGAATCATAATGATATTACACACATGAAGAACATACTGCAATATACGTTCTGTTCATGTTTTAGCGTTGTAACACGAGAGCTCCATAATCGTACTCAAGATCACAATATCAATTTATACAATCAATATGTCTATTTCATACGAGTTATTTACAGTCATTCCGGTTATAGATATCATCATATCATATGTAAGCACCTAACATCTCACGTTGTCTAATACATAGTCATATAGAGATAGCACTGGATCAAAAAAAAATACCAGCCCGTTATTACTCACTCAACGTTGATATACACATACTGTTACAAAACATTCAAAGTGTATATTCAAAATGTATATAATTTAATCATTACTCAACTAGTTGAAACATGTTTCTACTAACTGAGTAAAAATCAACTTATATATATTTTAATATTACACTCTCAGCTGTACGAATCTATTTCGAGAACTGTTACAATATAGCAGTCACGTGTGTGCAAACAAGAAAACACTACAATCCATAGGGAAAACCCCCACATCCTGTAGTTGTCATATTCCATTCCATTCCTTTTCAGGGAGGAAACAGCGCAGAATAAACAACTAATCCTCTCACATGCCACAAAAGACACGGGCTCGGCTCAGCAAACTGTTTATCTTCAAGGCTGCTGCACCGACATGGCATTATGTAAATTCTATTGAATTGGATCTCCATAAATAAAATGTTCTAGCACCAAAATGGCAAGCGGAAGCCTTGCAACTTTGATCACCAACCTTATTATGTCTTGCAGTTGGCTATGTTATTTAGTAGTGACAGTTTTATTTATTGGTGTGGAGGTGTTTCTTACTGGACTGGAGTGTGGAGCCCGGAAGTGCTCCAAAATGCAATGGGTTGTGTTAATTTGTTGACTGTTGCGATAATGAAATGCAATCAGTCTCTAAGCCCGATGTGCAACCAGTCACGACAGGTGAATATGAAATAAGGGCCACTATTACACATTGATTCGTTCTATATATGTACGTAGAAAAATATAGTCACCTCATGACGTATCGTGGAAATAAATTGTGTCAAAGTGTTACATGTAGGTGGCCAAAGATACCCAGTTATTTTAAGGTACTATGAGTATGTGTGCATTATCAAAAGTACCTGTGTTACTACATGTATGTCTTGAGCTGGAAGTGAAAAAGAAAAATACATTGCTCCACAGAACAGTAACAGAGTAAAGGTTCTTTGTATAAATATGCACGAAGAAAAAAAATATATTTTACAGTACATACAATCACGGTGGTCAACTGTCTCACGGTGTTGGGGAATTTTGCAATGTTGTGCATTGCTGATTTTGTGGACCAATTTTAAAACATTTATATTCATGTAATCAATGGTATAAATATGTCAGGACGAAGTAGGTTATGTAATTTTTCTAATGCAATGTTTTCAAGCAGCAATATTGTTTGGGCAGACAAAATAGATTGTGCAAAGTTTATGGACCAAAGTAATACATCCTATTACCTGTTAGGCATGTTAATATTATTGTAGTATCACCAACAGGTATATAATGTATATGACAGTCCATGTGGCATACGTCTGCTCAGTAGGTAACACATTTGTTTGTACGATTCCTACTATATATACTTAAACCATTGTGTTACATGCTACCAACATCATTTTACAATACCAACATAAAAATTTGCCCAACACCGTGCGAGAGAATAAGCACCATGGTAATTCAGCCGCGATAGTCAAATATCAAAGTGACGCTCTCATGTTAATTTTACGTCACTCTACGTTACAACATCTACATGTACTAGACGGAAATACACCAATGAAAACCACACTGATTTGACTATAACGATATAATACAAAGTGTTGATTTTTCTGTCCAGCAAATGCAGCATATGTCAGCATTTGAAAATACTGTTCGAGTAAATGAGATATGAAAACATAATCTACCCATCATCCTTCTTGCACATAGTTTTCTGTCATAAGCACGTTTCCTGCGCCCATTACAAGAATCCCCACAGCTTCCTGCTCTCAACTCTCAATATACAGTAGAACCTCGTTTATTCATCATTGCTTATCTCGACTTTTTCCATTATCCCGGTGCCAGTGTCATTTCCCTTCAACCACACTACGAGCACATATCAGTTCGTTATCTTCGTTACTGCCTATCTCAAACATTTTATTGTTCTCCCACTATATATACAGCTGTATGTTCAAAGTGAAGAGTCCCTACTGTACAAGCCAGGTAAAAATAAAGTCGGGGAAATGCCACCAACTCGGCCTTGGCTGCTGCAATGGGATTTTCTCTGCTAACAACCCTGGAGTGGTTAAAACCAAGCTCCACTCACCCAACGCTGGGTGGCATGGACTGCTGGGGACTGAGCGTCATTAGACCCCATTCGCCGTGGTAACCTGCGCGTCCCGGCCCCCGCCGTTGGTTGCTGCCTTGGTGTACATCGTGATGTTGTCGCCGGCAGCCAGGGAGGTGGCAGTGGTAGAGCCGGTGCCAGGGGAGCGGCCGCCGCGATGGCAGCAGCAGCATGGGTTCCTCCGGCACAACACCTGGATGAGGAAAGGATACGGTAGGAAAGTATGATATTGAAGCAGGTTACCTCAAATAGGAAGACTTACATGTTACAATCTAGGAGTCTATATTGGGAGCAGACGTCATATTAGAATACCCACCACCCCAATTAATAACATTACAGATTAGCAGAATTTTACTTGTCTGTAAAAAGCTTGAAAACTTTTATATGAGTCAAATGTCAAGCTTAGAGGTGAAGGGGACTTTAATTCATGTAGCCACTTTAATTATTTAGAAATAGATTTATTTATGTTAGAAGGTGACCGTCAGAAAAGGAATCTAACATCTACCTCGAACGGAGACCCTATTTAGTTGTTAGCAATGCCAGAAGATTTTAATGGTTTAGTGTTCAACCTGATTATTTTGACATAATTATTTTTGTACAAGACAATCGAAGCGACTCTTCCTCCACAGGTACATTGTATCGAACCCATAGTAAAACCAGCACCTTACATTGATTCTATCTTAAATATAGATATATTGAATTTGGAAGTACTTGGTGTCGGTAGAGTCGCTTTCAGCCCTAATGACTGCGAGAATAGAGCCTCTGATCTCATTTATTAGTGAATTAACATTGTCTAAAAACAGTAACTAACATTGAAATCAATACGATTTGTGACCGGGTCCGAAAGTTAATTGATCCGAAACGACCAGATACCGTATCGTAATGATTAGACTTAATAGAAACACTTAGCATTTGGTAAGCAATGACACCGACTGTGAAGATTAGCAGCTTCTTGCAGGGTATAGGTTCAAACATTGCCAATGATCGACATACCATCCAACATAGTATTAAAGACGGTATTTTCAGCCTCGCCATGTCCTCATCAGCGACATATATGAGGTGGAACAATGTATTTTCTAATCAGCTACTACATTGTATTCTAAATTGTCGGAGATTAACATAAATGACTGTCACACTCGGTCTTACACGAAATATAACTCGTGTGCAGAGTACTACGAAGTGAGTTAAATGTCGTATGACACCAAACCTGCAAAGTAATCTACCAATTCAACACATCACATTTCCAGTCAAGTGTGTATGTGCATCAATCAATACTAGCGTTCACACGCCTGATCTGGCGAGCATCTCTCAAAGGACGAGTTTGCTCACACACACCTTCAGCAGAGCCGACCTGGAATCGAACTCACGTCCCTCCGTTCACGAGCCCAACTCCCTACCCACCCGGGTACCACAGAAACCCACGTTAACTGTCGACTACCTTGATGTTGGTGCAGCAGAGCACGGCGAGGAACTCCTTGCGGAAGTTGTCGTTGAGCCAGCCGTAGAGCACGGGGTTGGTGCAGGCCGAGCCCAGCACGAGCAGGTGGCACACGGGGAAGACGAGCGACCGCGCGTCCACGCGCTGCATCAGCGACAGGTCGAAGTCCGCCAGGATGTTGAACACGTTCAGCGGCATCCAGCTGCGGTGAGGTGGAGGGAACGGACGGTTAGTGGGTTTGTTGTTTGTTTGGTTGTTGATTTTGTTGTTGTTTTATTTGTTTGCTAGGAGTATTTTTTTATTTGCTTGTTTTGTTAGTTGGTTGCTTGTTTGTTTATTTGTGCGTTTGTTTGTTCTTTTCCTAGTTTGCGTGCTTCCTAGTTCGTTTAGTTTGCTTTTATGCTTTCCTTTGTTTGTACGTTTGTATGATTGGCTGGTCAGTTGTTTGGTTGACTGGTGGAGTCTAGGTTCTTTTAATTGTATGTATGTATATTTCTGTGTGTTGTCTGGAGGTTTAAGCCTTGCTTTTTGGTAACGTTTTGGTTGAAATTTCATGCATAGTACATTAGTACATTCAGAACCAAGAACATGTAGACTGATGCAACCTTTGACTTGGCCTGGACGGGGTTCTAACCCCTGACCTCTGGGTTGACTGGACCGCGAAACAGGTCTTTTAGGCTTGTGGATGTGGCGTAATTGGAATAGCGTTGGCCTTGGTGGGTAGTCACGAGTCAACCCAGCGGTCCCGTGTTCGAACATCGTACAGGGAAAGTCAAAGGCTGTATAAATCTACTTGGTTCTGAACGTACTATGCATGTCATTTCAACTATAAACCTTACTAAATTTCATATAAGAACATGCGTTTCTGCAAAACAAACTTCACTATTCACTAGGCCTTGCTTGTTTGTTTTGTGGACTACCAGATGTACATTTCTGCAGTTTCTTTTCCTCATCAGTATTGCTAGCATTCTGTTTGGTTAGTTGACAGATTCTTCTAAGCTGTTGCATGACAAGTAATAACTGCTGAATTACAATACGTTTATGATTTAGCAGAGCCAGGTTTTCAGAAAAAGGAGTGGGGGCGATGCACTATAAGGATCTCATAGGTATAATGATCTCATAGGTATAATACACACGATATATGGCGAATATGACAAAAACATTGCACGAAAATTAAAAATTGTGGTTTAAAAGTGGGGACGGAGGGTGAGGGGGCAAACATACGTTGATAAGTAGGTAAGTAAATATAAAATGTGCATCCAGCTGCGCGGTTACCTAAATGCAAAGACGAGCGCGATGCCGGCCAGCAGCAGGTTTGTCTTGCGCTTGCGCTTCGCCTCGGCCGCCTTCTTGCGCGCCACATACGGCGTGGGCGCCACTGCCGGGACGCGCGCTGGTGCCGCCGCAGTCAGGTTGATCATCCGGTACCTGGGGGCAGTAAGTGAATTGGTGAGTGAGAGAGTGAGTCTGTAAAGGAGTGGGTAAGTGAGTAAGTAATTAAATACTACTTAAAACCTTTTCACCCCTAGTGTCAATAGTGAATATACAATTCATGGCTGTAATAGAGGGCAATAAATCATGTCTATGTCTCTGCCCAGGTCTAGGTCTATGTTTGGTCTATATCTAGGTCAATGTTTATTATCGCTGGCACTCACTTGAGCTTGTTGCAGATGCGCGCGTGCGCCACAATGACGATGGCGATGGGCACAATGTACTGAAAGATCATGGAGGCGATGGAGTAGGCGCCCTTCTCGTAGTGCAGGTGCGGGTTCTCCACGCACACACGGTAGATCACCACGCCAGACACCTCCACCGGCTGAGCCACGCTATAATAAATCAAACGTCCAATGTAAAGGTAAAGAGAGAATACTAACTGAGTAATCTTAACATCAATTTGTACAAGGTGACTGCATAGTCAGACTAGAGGAGTCCGACAGGACCAGCCAGATATAACTTCTGTAAAGCCTGATAACCCATGAAATTACACGTCAGTGTGTGATAAATATAAATATACTGGTGTTGAAACATCATCATCGTAATTTTTTTAATAGACACAGTCAAAGCTGCTGGCCCTTCATGTATTGGAGGATGAGGGACGAGGGTCCTCTTCTCAGCTCGAACCTAAATGTTGACCAGCGAACACTTTTTTCCTACACGCCATGCACTTAATTCTAAAGTAAATTTCCCACTTCGCACTAAAAGGGCATAATCACCTAACTACACTTGTGTTCTGCGTACTATCACTGTAGGACGTATCCCGGCATGTCGAGTGTTGAGCGACTCACCTGAAGATGAGCAGCGGCGAGGCCATAAGCAGAGAGATGGTCCAGATGGAGACAAGCGACACGACGGCGCCCACCTTGCGCATGTTGTCCTTGGTCGGGTACACAATCACCTGCGTACGAGTATATATTATCAATCAATCAATCAATCAATCAATCAATCAATCAACCAACCAATCCATCAACCAACAAATCAATCAAAAATTTCGGGCATAATTATTCTGTATCTGTATGAGTTACGCTGCTTGAGGTCCTGAACAGGCGCGATGGCAGCGGGAGGCCACGTGGTGTTGGTACATGGACCTACGGAGGCAGGCTAGGTAGCCAAATGAGCCTCAGGGGTGGGGGGTCACACTAGCTATAGTTTTCAAACTATGTGAGTTCTTTTACGTGCAGAGGTGTGGCTCTCCTCTACAAGGGACACGCCTTTTAACGAGGCTTCCGAACCTCCGCTTGGCGTCGCTACCGTCTAGTAGTAACACTGCATGGTGGCGACGTGCTCGGTGGAAATCAGTAACTCAGTGGCAGACGCACGACGTAACGGTTTTGGCGACACTGTGTCTGCCATGACCGGGCCGCGAACTTACGACTCAAGCAACTCCTGTTTTCAAGTCGTACGCTCTAACCACTGAGCTACTGAGGACCACCTTTGCCGCTAAATTCCTTATATAATTATAATTTTGTCACTTTTCACAGTAATACATTTGACCTGTTTCACAAAATTGGCGACAAGTGACCACATTATACGTATGTAAGAGACATTGATTAGTCATGACGTAGGCAGCAGCCTATAGTGGTGATATATCCATTTTAAAAGTATTTAAAATCTGATCATAGGAGCCATATCGTTGAAGTAGAGGGGTATTAAAATGTATCCCGGTACTACAATACCACGACTAGTGTGGCTTAAATCATGCATAATGTGCTCACTATAGACCACTCTTCATATCGTAGTACAATCTTTGCCGCTGTGGCTACAAACCTATTTTTGTGTAAAAACATGGATGCAGTGCCAATCCATGTGTATTTGTTTGTTTTTGTTTGTTTGTATGTTTGGTTGGTTTGTTGGTTTATTGATTGGTTGGTTAGATGTCTGATTAATAGATACCCACAACTCATAGATATGTGAGTTGTTCAATACACTACTTCGCTTATATGAATAGTAAGAGTACTATCGTAGTAGACTACCATTTTCGTCGCGAAGTGGCAAACATACCCGTTAGTCCTGTGTGTCATATCCTGTGATACTACGGCGTAGCAGAAGATAATGGTAGAGACTATCTCAATGTTTGTCTAAAATACCCACAGAGCAATTTTGTGCAGCCACCTGGTGGTGAAAGTAGTACTACGATATGTGAGCTAGCCTCACCTGGAACCTGTCGAGTGCGATGGCGGTGATGCTGATCGTGGACACGAACACGTTGGTGCCGGCCAGCATGGGCCCGAACTTGCACATGAAGTCGCCGAGCCGCCACACCGGCATGGACACCTGTCCCAAGAGGACAAAGTAGGAAATAAGGGCCACTTTTACGTACAGTAGAACATCTAATTTAGACCATCTCCCTATTAAGACAACCTCTTTGATAAGACCACTGTTTAAGGGCCCAAACCTTCATGACGTTATCACATTGAACCTCTCTATTGAGAACACCCAGCACTGCTACCAAGGTGGTCCTAATAAAGAGGTTCTATTGTATACACATTAATTAGTTTTATACATCAGGGAAAACACTTGGTCACGGCAAGACGGATCGTGGAAATACTTTGTATCAAACTGTTAGGTGGCCAAAGATACCAAACCTATTTTAACGCACTATGACTATATGTGCATAAACATCTTTCTTTACGTTACTGGAGCAGGATAGGAGGTAAAAAAAAAAACAAAATAAAACATTACACCGTAATACATTCCTCCACAGAACGGTAGAGTAACATATGTCATATAGGTAGATGAGCATATTTTTGTTTGCAGAACTTATGCACCACTAGTGTGTTTTGTAGAGAGGCAGATCAAGAATGGATGACCTCTGACCCCTGTCCTGTCGAAATGCATCATGTAAGTGAAGCTCTTGGGTGCGTTCAGTTAGGGCGCAATTTAATGTACGGGAACTTGTCAGGAAAGACCGGACCTTCCATTGGTGTACGTATAACTTTATAATTTATGAGAAAATTATGTATAGTTTTGACAAGAGTTTGCCCACTGTAGATAATTGTCCTCCTTTAGAATATGATCAATAGTTGTTATTTTTACGTCACATTTTCTTCTGCGCTATGCAGAATATGGAACGATTCACTTTATCTGCGATCATTTTTATAATATTTTTTTATTTATTTTTTATGGAATGTATTATGGAGTAGATAAATAAATACAACAAATAAACATTAGAACTGTACAAGAGTAGATGGTCTATTAATATCGTTGTGTAACTCATGGAACACATGGTTATTACTCTCACAGTTATTCATCAGAAACAACGGCAATCTTTTCTCTTTCAAATCCACAAAGCATCTGCTCAGAGAACATTTACACTGATTGTATCCAATACAAACAGTATAATAAATCTGTTGCACAACAGAGTATGAAGGGACACATAAGTACTGATGAAAAGTTCGTTTATGCTTTGCAAAGTATGGTCATATAAGTCTGTTTATGGACGTGTACTGTAAAAATACTGTATTGAAAAGAAAGGTGTGTACGTATTGTTCTCGACAAGCTACTATCACTGTGCTAAATAGAAAAAAAATCAATTATAAATATATTAGCAGCACTATAATGAAATGAACATGACACGAATCAAACATGGCATGAATCTCCATGGTCATACGGCCACATTGCTGCTGGTCGGCCTCATCACCTTCGTCAGGCTGAAGAGCTGTACAGAGGGGCGGTTTATAATGAAATTGGGTGTGGAAAACACCCTTCAAGTTTGTGGGATGAGAGTAAAACGAACAAAAATCTGCCGACGTGGAAATATTAAAGGATGTGGTATATCTTGACCCCTTACAGGACTGCACACAATGTATTACTATGACTGGCCACGCGGCGGTCGGGTCGCTCACCTTCATCAGGTTGAAGGGCTGCGTGAAGAGGCAGAGCGTGAGGTCGGAGATGGCCAGGTTGATGATGAAGATGTTGCGCGGCGTGCGCATGTGCGGGTTGCGCGCCACCACGTAGCAGACGAGCCCGTTGCCCGTGGCACCGAACAGGATGAGGATGGCGAACGCCACCGTCAGTGCCACCTACGAATGTAAATGTCTGGTTTATGGTCTTCTTCCCCGTTATGCAGTATCAGACGACTCTACATTCACACAAGCCCATTGGCTTTGCACTCTATATCTTTCTCGACTCCCCAGGGAGCGTGCATGCATCTCATCGCAAGTGTACTGCAGACGTACGTGCTTATCAATCAACTTTAAGTCTCACGGCGAAATGTACAACTGGTTTAGGGATGAATTTTTTCAACACCCACCGCCAGACCCACTGGAAAGTGACTTGGAGTCGAACTCCCGATCCTCCGGTCACCAGTCCAACTCCCTATCCACTCGGTCACAGACACACTATATGGAGAGAGGGAATGGCGTTAGGAGGGACTACATGTACCTGGGGTCCGAAAATCACATGATGTCTTACTGTGTCTCTTTCTAGGACTTGGAAACTAATTGTTCTAGAGCGGTTTGTGTGCAGCGGAGAGTTAATACACATCATCACATGTAACAAACGCGTTGCAAATCTATAGGCAATCATATGCGAATCTGTGGAATGATAAAATACGACTTTTGTCAATGTTGTCTACTTGGGCGTATTGAGGCGTTACTGGACGTAGTAAAATTATTGTTACAGTGAGTTGCTGAGCCAAACGAAGTGTTACTTATATGTGCGAATGTTCTACTATCCATAATCGTAGCATATACCTATTTATAACACCCCTAAACTAACCCGTATATTCGTCAACGAATTTTGAACACGCTGAAAAATTCCTGACGAAATTTGCCAGTTCGCCATTGCACGTAGAGTACACGGTGGCCATTGTGCCAGTCATACCCTTCACAGCCCTTGTGTTATTTTAGGATTGACCAAACATTGCACATAGCCCAGTCGTTTAAATGAGGTTCTGATAAGTGTTGCCTTAATATCCGTGCCAAACTACCCATTTAACAACTTAACAGAGTCCCCTATTAACTCAGAACATGCTTGCGTTTGAAGATTCAATGATTGCTTATGAATTTGTGTGTTCAGAAATAACTAAAAGTGAGAACTTTATATGATTTATTTTGATAATAAAAAAACTAGGGAGACACAGGTAGGTGATGGTCACCACTAACATAAACATTGTATCAAATACGGAGGCCATGTTTCAAGCTGTATTGAAACTACTGTGTAAAAAAGACAAAATTGACTAAAAATGGTCTTCAGGATGCATTTTAAGTTGGCAAAGTTGGACACTTGTGATGGTCACTAGATAAAAGCAGTATACTATATCAAATTGCCAAAATTGGCTACACATGATAGTCTCTAAGTATGTTAACATTGGACCGAGTTTGAATGGTTTATTTCAAGCTGTATTAAAGATATTGCACAAAGTGTCAAAAAATGGACCATAAGTGGCCTCATGGAAAGCACACTTTAATAGGCAGAGTGCCCAAAATCAAATCATTTCGGTGTCTACACATATTATCACCTATGATTTTAACTGGTGAACATGGTATCCTGAACTGGCGTATTGGTATGCGTTTAAACGCTGAACTGGCGTTAATGGTATGAATTTTAAAATGTCTCTTTTATGCCATTCACAAATAATCCTTTAACAAAATGACCGTCCATACATGATTGAAAATGTAACAAGTTTAAACTACAATAAAGAGGAAAATAAGAGATGAAGTAATCTGGACAAGAGAAGCAAAAATGATCTCATCTTCATGATTTTCTGACTAAAATCAACTGGCACAATGGTATCCTAAAACTGGCGGAAGGGTATCTGCTAGGCCACCGTGGAGTACGTAGGCAGAATTTGGTAACGTGTAAAGCAGGTCTCAGTCATTTGTTGAAAGCTAGGAAAGGCTAGAAACGCACGATCGTGTCCCAGCATGGACTGCGTAAATTAATCATAATTGAAATGGAAAGTTTTGATCACACTAAACCGAAGGGAGGTTAAGTTAAGCTAAGTTACAGGTACATCTATAGTAAACCCCCGGCAAGTGATAGAACACCACACTGGCTCATTCTTCCATTTACTATGCAGTAAAACTTTCTACATCATTGCCTATGACATTTGCGTAAATATGACGGATAACGGTCCATTCTTCTGTTGACAACTTGACACAGTAAGTGCATTGTACGGGGTTGCCTACGATCGCTTATGTGTAAAGCTGTTTATTAGAAACAAAATGATTCATAAAGTTCAGAGAGTTGCTATATGGTAAATACCCTACAAGCTGTTATTATATCCACAAACGAATATTTTTAACCCTCTCAAGTAGGTTTGTCCACTACATCTCGTCATAACGTTAATGCTAAGTGTTCAGGGGCACGCTATATATGCGCTACCTTGCAATAGAAATGGACATAGGTGCACGTTTTAAGATACTTTTAAGGATACCAATACCTTGAGCACTTCCTCTAGCCACATCAGCATTATTTACGTAATCAGTGGATGTTGGTAACTACCGTATTGATCAGCCTCTCACCTGAGTACTCATGTCGTAAATGCTCTCCGCCACGAACGTTTTATCCTTGTCGCGGAAGAACTGCTCGATCTCATCCTGGCTCATGAACCCGGCCCCCGCCCCGAGTGTGTCGTTCCCGAGGAGGAGGGGGTGCAGCGGCGGCATGCCGGCTGTCAGGTTCACAAGGTCAGAGGACAGGTTGTGGGCCATGGTGAGGCTGCCGGTGTGGTCACCGGTCACTAGTTTTTATGAATATAGCTAAATTGGGAAAGTCTCCGTATTCGTTGTCTGTCTTGAAAACAATGGTCTTAACATATCCTCTACAGTGTGCGCATATGTTTTAACTGGTTATGCAGTATGATTTTGTAATTAAGTTTTGCCTAAATTATACAAGTCTTGGCGTTCTTTGTTGAAGTTGAACATCTTCGTCTACACACTTTGTTTTATAGCTTATATTACCAGTACTTTTCGGTCAGCTTTTGCTCTATTCTACCAAGCGGTGGCATCAACGTGTAAAGCCTATCAAGTGATTACTGTTGAAATCAACTCAATGGCACATTGTAAATGTTATCATTGGTCTAGACCTGTAGTTTTACACTGACCAGGAGGGCGTGTGGGCTCCACAGTTGTCACTTGGATATATTAAGTCACGAAGAATCTGTGATTTCATATGCACGTGCAGCTTATACACTTAATGATATGTTGCATGTTATGCAACCACTAGGCAAGGCGTCAACTATAGATTAGTATTCTCACATGTACAGAAATGCGTACGATTGGCAATTATTTAGTTAATCGACCTCAAACTGTACACGTTACCTGTTAAATACACTACCAAAAGGTCGACACACATGTACGCAGATTGCTTGTAAGCCCAGCACGTCTTCCAAGGAAGCCCTTGATCCTTCAAATTAACAAGAAATTGGTTTGATTTGCTAAACCTACTGATGAATTATGATGTTGACAATAAACAATTGCAGTCTCTTATTTAATGTTAATACAAGTTATCAGTGTTCACAAATTCGAGCCCTCTCACTGTTATTCAAGGCAATCCTACACACAAGGAAAACATGAAAAGCCCAATTCATCTGTGCACATTCTTCTGGGAATTCTCAGTGTACAATGCAAGACACACGGGCATATAACATGAGCCCATCATAACGTTGATTACAAATTCCAGGCAAATAGCTCCTCATATAATTCTAGTGCCATTCAGATTAGAAGCAATCTGCCGTGTGAATACGACACTCCCACCATTGCTATTAACAAACACCGTCCTTCACATTTCAACAATAACTCACTTGCATATTAGTTTCTTGAAAGCGTGTGTATTTCGCACAAATGAATTATTGCGAGCACAGACATTGTTACACACATTTATCATTTGCATAATGATTTCTTGAAAGCCTGTATATTTCAAATAATTTCTTGAAAGTCTGTATTTCACCCAAAGAATCCCTGCGAGCACAGACACATTTACTACAGGCTGCTACTGTTGTGCATTTCCTCAAGCACGCGGTTCTCATCAACTGCAAACAGCCCCTGACATTTAGATCCAAAGTAAGTCTTCATTGGACAGGCTTTAGGTTGTGTTATAAATTCACAGTCCATTATAAAGTCTCTTGCGCTGTTGTGTCCATAGTATCATATTTCTGTTTCCATTTTACAGCAAATTGCATTTTCAATGACACGGTTTCGAAATGTGTTTGTTTTGTTTCAACCTCCTATTGAGTGTCTTTGCAGTTATTATTCGCCAAACCTCCTTCGAATCCATGTATTTTGCATCAGTTCCACTTTAAACCCAGCTGCGTTCGTTCAATTCTCATCTAGTCCACAATTCCCAACAACCCTCGTTTCATACACAGCAATGCGCGTGCTTTCACTTTACCACTGTGCGAGGTGCACCCATCAAGCCACGAACTGTTGCCAAGTAACATGCGGCCGCCGCCCATATACGGCCACTACTCAGCTGGTGGTGACAGCAGCAGCAGACGACAACCCACCGCGCCGCCGCCGCCGCCACGGCCAGCGGTAAACGACGACCGTGGCGACAGCAGGCGCCACTCCAGAGCAACACGTGACGTAGCTGGGAGACACCCAGTCGATGTCAAATGCAGATCCAGTGGGCGCAGGGGGTGCGCGCCCCCCTTTCACACCAAAATACTTCATCTTCATAGTTTGTTTTACACATCCGCCATCGACTGCGAGTACAAAGCCAATGAAATCCCTTAAGTGCGCACCCGTTCCCCCCTTTCAAAAAACCTGGATCTGCATTTGAATGAAGTCAAAATCCATAAAGCCACTGCTGCCTGCAGCCAATAAGAGCAGCTCATTTGCATACATATGCCTTAAAATAAACTCAGGGTCACCCATTTTTGAAGATATCGTAAGTGGGGTTTCTCCAGTTCAATAGCTGAGTGTATGTTAAAGAGAGTCTATTGTTTTCAATGGTTTAGTACACACCAAAGTGATGTGACAATCTCACCTTTGGTTGGATACTAGTGGACAGATCTATGCATGATGTAGACAACATCACTCCCTTATCATTAAACGTGAAGGTATATACGATGCTAGATCCAAACATTACAGCAATTTAAAGCTTCCTCGTCGTTGTCTTATTTGTATTTTTGTGGGATGCTGCCGCCAACAGTTATCCCCTTTTCACTCGTGGTAATCGCAGCATGACAAGGTTCAGTCTTGTCGAAGGTCCAATGCAGGAGCTTGTCTTGACCATATTATTTTCTAATTTTTTTAGTCGGATTCCCGCCATGCATTCCCGACTTTGGGCAAAACGAATAGAAGAACAGTGGTCGATGTATCCCTTCCATGTTTTTGTGGTGACTGTTTTGACCAAGACAAAAACAACCGCACAATTTGTTCGGTACCATACGTCCATGTCTAACCTGTACGAAAGCATGCCAGGACCATATCTGGACCATATATGCGGCTAGTTTTAAACTAGTCTTGTTTTTTTGCCCATTTCAGGAATTTGTCTCCATTCACCTCTCTACAAGACCACAACAACGAACCTTTTCAAAGTCGTAGATAGTCGTAACCTTGTCCTGGTGTGATTACGACTAATAGAATGTGGGTGGGTGGGTAGGGGGAGGGTTATGCGCCAAAAACTAACAGACAGCAAAAATCAGGAGTAACATTAGCATTAAGACGATCATCAGCGGCGCGGCGGTACGCACCGCTGCATTGAGCTGAGCTAGTCTCAAGGTAGCTGCCGCTGCTCAGTATGGCGCAGGGTGTGAGTCCGTGAAGCCCCGCAGCCGCCCCGGGCAGGTACAAGGTAGCCGCTCCAGTCTAATATGGTGGATTAAGGGAGATCACAAGCGTTTGGCAGGGATTTGCGAAAGGCGACGCTGTTTGATAAACAAAGGGTCACTTATCTCCATATTGGAGGGATGAAAAGTCAGTGATTGCAAATACCTGATGTGTGGATAATCTAACTGAACATATTTTCAAACTTCTCTCGCTCACTGATCTTTTTAGCAAGCATACATGTATTTCTACCAACGATAGATATAGCTGAAGAACGGTTTTACAACCCTAAGCTTCCATTTGACTATATCTAATTGAACTTATGAAACTTGTACAGTTTATTTGTTTCCTTGAATGAGTTTATGGTGTTGTTATAACAAACAATCTACACTTTTCTTCAACCACAACGCGGAATTTTACCTTATTATTTACAGTTTCGAACAAACGACTACACGTATGTCCATCTTCAGAATCTCACAGGGCGCTTATGTCAATCCGAGCGACTTCTCATTGTCATAATGGAGTAGTACACGTAAGACGTAAGAGAGTTGGTGCCCCCCCCCCCCTCGTCCCGGTTAATGCCATCTTTGTTCACCCTTATGTGGAGTGCTTCCTTGATGGTGCGAGTCTTATAATCACTTTCCTACGATCACTGCTCCCCCTCATTCAATCTCATGATTGTCTTTGTTGACATGGTCTGATCTATAGCACTTGTATTCACCTCTGCCATGGACTCTTTCCTTGTAAGACGTGTGAAAGAAACTTTCTTGTTCTGCTCAACATCTTTAACATATCTTTTCAACCGAACACCAAACGTCCTGCCACTCTCACCTATTTACAATTTCTTGCAGCCTTTTCATGGTATCTTGTATACTACCTCACCTTTATCCAATTTAGATTGCTTGTCCGTTGGATGCACTAAAAGGTTCCTTATGGTCTGCAATGGCTTCACTGCCATCGAGACCCGGTGTTTGTTGAATATCCTAGACACCTCTACAGTGATTCCGTTGACACATGGAAGTATCGGAAGACCCCGCAAACCAGCTGTTCTTTTTCTTCTTATCACACGTGTACGACTCCATTAAGACAACGGGGGGTCGCTCGCACTGACATGTGCAGTGTGAGATTCTGAGGATGGACATAGTCATTTGTCCGAAACTGTAAATAATAGGGTAAGATTCAGTGTTTTTATTGAAGAAAAATGTAGATCAATGTATTATTTGTTTCTTTTTAAAATGCACATACAACATTTTAATGAAGGTCGTGGATTATGAAATTGCTGTGATTTTCAGAATTATTTTCACGTCAATGTCCACCATATAGCAGACCATCTGAGGTTCTAAAATGACACCAGCAGAACTACAAACCAGCCAACACACACTCTTTTTTTGTAATCATTGCAAGTAGCATGGCCTCTAGTTGGGGAGGCGAGTCAAGTAACAGCAACATATCAACAAATTCTACCCACAACGTTTAAACAAATTTTAAAGTAAATGTTCAATCTAAATTTGATATCCAAGCTAACGTTTGTTTAAACATGTGCTTAGATCAAATATTCACTTGGTTGATTGTGGCGTGACAAATGTTGTAATCATATAATTCACTCATTACGTGGGTGTTTCCCAGATTTAGCAATCACTGTTCATGATACATAAATGTGCATGTACATGTCCTCTAGTCGGAATTGCTGGCAATTCTTGGTATTTTTCAGAAATCGACAGCAGCTTTCCTCGAAGGAAAAAAGTCTATTAAATGGCATGACAGAGTAAATTTTCTTCATATGAGCATGATACGGTTTCCTTAATTGTGACGGAAATATGACCTGACAGCGCAATCAAAGTCATTTGCAAAACGTGAAATTAAATGGACAGCAGATATTTTCTGCAGAACGTAAGCTGGTGTTAAGTATGCCACATTATAGTGGCATACATAGACTTCAACTGAGTGCAAATCAAATCCATGAGACAGTTTAAATGGTGACACCTTATCTAGTTTAAACACAATTATCTTGCCAGTTCACAATAGAAATACAGTCTTTATTGTCATTAACGGAGGCTAAATAAACAATTCCTCATTGCGAGTAGAACATTATAAAAAGCCAGGAGTTTAGTCACTTACGTCCTCATGAACATTTCAGATAGATTTGTTACTGTTGCTGAATGGGTAGTATATTTAATATTATGTAAATTTGTTGACTAAGTCGTGTGCTAATCAAATAAAAAATGGGCTAATAGCAGTGAATATTACATTTTATTATTCATTTGTACAGTATAACCTCGTTATCCCAATGTTACTCATATCATTTTTTGTCTTGATGCTTGGTTTTCTTTTCTTTTTATTTGACCACATATTGCAGACGGTTATCTCGAATAGTTGGGCATCTATAATGTTTTAATGATGCCTGTACGTATTCGAGATAACCAATTCAAAATCACAGCATATTTTTTGACGACGAACTGTGTAACCATGACACAGTGTTCCACTCGTAAAGTATATGCTAAACCTATTATTTTAAGCAGAATCGTACATATGGATATATGCAAATGCAGAGAAAATCCAGTAAACTCGTCTCTTGTTAGAGCGCGAAAGGAACACAAAACAGCGAAAATGACTGGGGTAGATCTACATCATGTGTGAGGCAAGCAGACAGGCGACATTAACAAAGTTTCATGTCACATTCAAAGAGTAAAACATATCATCAGACTTACTCGAAAGTGTCTCTTCATACTGATTGCACCACTTGTTCTGGATATCACTTCGTTTGTGGAAAAAAACAACAACTACACATATAATCATTGACATATAGACGACAAGACGCAAAGCTATAATGCATGTAGGCGTGCGAGACGTCTCATTAAGTAGCTGCTTATGAACAAAGTTACTGACTACAGATACGGCATCTTCAATATTGTGTCCAATTAGTTAAAAAATGAATATACGGGATTCATAATGTAATGCGTTGTTTGATCATCCTTTTAGCGGTTATTTTGAGGTGATATGAATGATAAGTAAGCAATCGGCCGCCTTGCAAGTGACTATGTAGTTCTCATAATCTAGCTTTTTGCTTGCGTTTCTGGATCATCTGGATGATCATCTGGGGCAGGTGGAGCTCTGGTGGCATTCAACGCCAGCAAAAATTCCCTGTTTCGAGCTGCTTTGTCTTCATGTTGCTACGTAACGAATATTGATCCATTTCAGCCAATCCAACCCAGAATGACCATAGGCAGATCCAGGGGGGCGCAGGGGGCGTCCCCCCCCCCCCTTTTTCCACTAAAATACTTCATTTTCATAGGGTTTTTCATGAAATCCCGTAATTGACCCCAGTCTTTTCCTTGAGTGCGCCCCCCCCCCTTTCCGAAAACCTGGATCTGCCTATGATGACAAATCTGGCGTCTTCTGTACCAACTGGAGCTACGATTCTCTATGTGAAATTGAGGCTATAACGGGCATTGCCCCGTGATATGATGGACTACCACGATCTCCCATTCTAAATGGTCGTGTAATTATGTTTATGAAAAATCATCTGAACTTCGAGCGCCAACCAGAAATAGAACAAATCAATTTACTATTGAAATACCGTTATATGTAAGCGGCTCAAACTCCGACTTTTAGCGCAGATGGTGTGGTCGAGCGTCATGAAGTAACAACGCTTACTCAAATACCCCATGACACGGGTTGCTCCATGAAAGGTTTTACAGGATCGTACAGCTTACAAGGTTTAACAAGTGAACCGTTGGGTTTGTCAACGCAAACCAAACGGCCACCCCTTGATAGAAGTGGACCAAGAGAGCTGGTCGACAAAAGAGGTTGGCCTGTACAGCTCTTAGCAGTCAACAGTCGATAATTTAAACATACAAGTGACAGAGTCGGCGTCAGAGCTACCCACTACACATGATTAATGTGCATCACTGTATTGGGGTTTGCAGATCAACAAAAAATCAAACGGCATTTGAGATGTAGCCATTACAAGTTGGTGATCGAATGAATATCGTTGATACTTTGATTTGCTGCACTTGTTTTTATAACTTCTGCTCAGATGTCAAAATTCTGCTATTTCGGCGTCTTTGTGTAATTGTATAGAAAGTACATGTACATTTAGATGACGACATGGCCACATCGCTTTCATGAAATAATTTAGCCAATAACGCCGCAAACAACAAAGAGAAAGCTCTACTCTTATTTCCCACAAAACATTTGCCATTCAAAGGACGTGTAATAACAATGCCGCATTGCACGCCAACCTTCCATCAAGAAGATGTAGCAAGCAGGCCCGGGAACCTGCACAACAAATGAACTAGAGACATGTGCAGTGTATAACATTGCAAACTTATGGTGAACATGCATTTACATGATGAATATCTCGCTAATTTACCGCGGCGAAGTCTATTGTCCCTTGTTAACGTACATATGTGAACACTGTGGATCTATTAATATCAGCTACGACAATATTTCCATGTCGGTGTGGTCATCAAAAAGTACTGTAACTCATTATATTTTCACGGCATTTTAATTTCGCGACTTGACCTAATTTCCCGATTTTAGTCAAATTAAAATGCAAGCGATTTTTAGGGTCGCATTATTCTGTAACTTTTTCGCTGTGAACTTTGTTGTCACTTCTGAACAATATATGCTAGTACTTGTTTAACAATGGCTTTCTAATCCACACAGTCCTTTTGAACGCAACCGTGTGTCAGAATAAATGATGCCATAAGTATATTAGTATTACTAATAATGTCACAATTGCATACATCTATGTGTCACAGACTAGACTGGGCATTTTCCGTGTTTTATCTAAAAACAAACGCAAAATTATGGACACATCTTCACGATCCTGAAGACTTAACGATGTTTGCATTACATAAAATACATCACACAACATTGAAATCATCGATTGTCATCGATTGCGAGTATTTTGTGTTGGCGTAATTGTACAAAGTGTTTATTGAGCCCAGGCCTATGACCACCGCCCACGTGTGAGCTGCTTGTGTCGCAGTGTAACTGACCATCAACTCAGAGGCACGAGCACCAGACTACAGTTAGGCTCCGCTATCTGGACACTGCATGTCTTGAATTTTCACTTAACTCTCAGTTCATTTCATTTCTGTTAGTCAACATAGCATTATGAACGCATATCAGTTTACCTCGAATTTTGGCTCTCTTTAACATTTTACTGTCAACTCTACCGATATTAGATAGTTAGTTTCAAATGTATAGAGCATGCCCCTGTGGGGTGACTGGGTGCGCCTTTACCTCAACAATTTCAGGCGACGGCTGTCATTTCTAGACGGCAGCTTCTTTTAAATACCATTTCAAAGCCGTTGTAGTGGTAAGCTGTTGCATTCGACACAATGCCGCATTGGAATTATGTTGGCATATTTGTGCTGTAGCATGCGAACCAGGTTGGAAGGGTGGTACTGTTACCGTGAGTTGTGTCACGATGGGACCGGGTGATGTCAAGACCAAGGGTGGGCGCTGTCAGATTGGGAGTGAGTAATATGCAGACAGTAGGTGTCTTTATCACAAAAAGGACATCGTTCCTCTATATGCTCCATACTCTCCTTGACAGGGCACACCCCCTGATTGATTCGTGCAAAAATTAACCTTACCTAACATCGGCATAAAACTGTTAGTTGATAGAGGATGCGGCAAGTAAGGGAGGAAAATACATACATGTAACTGGGGTTACGACAAGAAATGGATGTGTGACCTTACTTGCACTCACCACAATCTGAAACCAACCTCTACATTCAACCAAAATCAACCTTAAATTTACGTGCACCTAAACGCTGAGCAGCAGGTATCAGCAACGCTACACGGCCATATGTGTAATATGATAAAGGGTAGGCCACCAGAGAGGGCCATTACATGCAGCATTACTGTATAAAGAGAATGTTCAATTACATAGATAACATGGGATTTCAGTAAAAGTAATACAGGTCCTTAGATGTAACACACGAAAGACAATGAAATACACAGACATTTCCATCGCCGAGGAAAATGGCCGTATCTGTAAAACGTAAAGGTCGCTAATTTGTTCGTACGTACAGGTCGGTTTTGGACGGAAACTGGCGTGACGGTACCTGAAGGTGTATGGTAATCTCACGTTCGGGTATGATTCTGCAGAATCATAAAATAGATAACACATGACCTTTCCTTCACTCAAAGCCATAATGGGCGACACTTCGTGCAGTTTACGAGACAACCCGTGCTTTCATATCGTGTACTAGCGTCTGTCATGGTTCATACAAATGACAAAGTATAGCAATAACATGACAGTTACACACAGTGGATCCTAATATGTGTTGGAGTGCAAAAAAGTAAAGCTATGTTTAGACACTCCAAAGCATTGAGATAAAGTCAGTCATTGCATTGTTACCAATGTTTAAGTGACATGGGTCTTTTATTTTGTCTTCTCATTGACGTGTTTGTAATATGAAGAACCTTTTTAACATCCCCCCCCCCCCCATTTCTTATCTATTACGCCTAAAGTAAACATTAGGGGATACTGATTCGTGACGGTCAGACTGAGACTAAAAGCATGGACAATCAGAAGGCTTTCTGTAGAGCTTAACAACAGGGCAACGTACTGAATGTGCAATGAACGTAAACATGTTTTTGTATGTCACTGGAATAACATTATTTGCCACTTGGTACCAAGCAACAAGTTGCACCCTGCATGGGATAAAAGTGGCACGGCCACACGCCCGTTTCAGCTGCTTTTACCTGTAAAAGTGACCGTTTGAAATCCTTATCTATCTTCACGAGACACACTCACATGTTCTTCTATGTGGACATCATACTATAAAGTGACAAAGGAACTCTGGAACTGTCTAAAAAATGAACCCTGGGACACAACACTTATTTGTGGACCCCTTGTAGGGGCCTACATCTGCCTGACTGCTGCGGTTATTCACGACAGATAAAGCGGATGATATCCTGGCTAATGCATATAGGTGAGTAAAGAGGACGCCCACATCTACATATAGATTGCTCGCACCTACGGCTTCGCTTAACCTCTCCAGGCAAACCAGTCATTCAAACGACGGTGCTGTTATACAAGTGATCCTAGGACTGCAACAACTTTCTACAGCAGTTATGGAACACTTACATAGTCTTATCAGTGTTTCCAATAATTGAGTTATTTATACATACACAGATGTAGCTCGTCAAGTTGTGCTTATGCTAAACTATTGAACATTGGAAACCGCGAAGGTAATTATTTGAGGACGATCTACACGGATCTTTGAATATTAAAAAATAGCATCTTATTATAAGAGGTTTTAGATTTAAAAATGCAGGGCTGCTGGGCTGGTCAGGTAAAACGCACAAAACACACACACACACACACACACACACACACACACACACACACACACACACACACACACACACACACACACACACACACACACACACACACACACACACACACACACACACACACACACACACACACACACACACACACACACACACACACACACACATGCCTTTTGCATGTGCCTTTAACTGCCCCCACCCCCAGGCCTGACCCCCTCCAATGTATCGCCTAAGCTTCCACACCTTCGTTGACTGCAGTCAGTTATAACAAAACAAAGCAACGTGTTGCAGTATGTTTATGTATATAGCCCATTAAAAGTGTTCTACATATAAAGGGCTTCTTGCCAAACCAGCGCTCACCTACAACGTGTATCCATCCTAAGCGTGCGAGTCTACGCCGGTTTTCTCAGGTTTCAGCTAATGGTAATAGGTGACGTTTGTGAGTCAGGCCCATGAATTACTTGTTTACCGGCTCAGCCCGGCAGATCGTGATGCAATGTGAGCCAGTAGTCGATCTGGGGATTTGGGGATGGTGGTCGAACCATGTTGAATATTCTGGCAGATCCAGGTTTTCGGAAAAGGGGAGGGGGCACCCACATGATTTCATGAGTTTAATACGCACAAAGCCTCACATATGAAATGTGTGTGGTGAACAGTGGAGGAATGAGGGGGAGGGGGGCTCAGGCACCTGCCCTTGTACTGGAACCTGAACAGCCGGTGAGATGAAATGTTGGTTCGATCACTACTCTCATGGCCCCCACGACGTCACCCTCCATCCACAAACCACTGATCCCACAATTATGCCCATAGATCCGGGAGTGGGAAGTGGGGCGGCCGGTTTCCCCATCAAAATGCTTCATGGGTTTTGGCATGTCCGCTAGTGTTCCATCCGTACGAAACACACGAAATGTCTTAAGACTGCGCCCTTTCCCTTAAAACAAATCTGGTTCTGCCAGTGTTGCCAGCCGCCAATAACTATGAAACTGCATTTTATAGACCAATTGTTTTTTTCAATCACTATTTCTTCATCAATGTTTCTTTTTCAGTGTCAGTGTAGTTGGTGTGTTGTTGCAAATGTCAAGGTTATAGCCGCCGGCCAGCGGGCAATTAGCTGGTGAGGAGGGAGGAGCCTGCAATACCTGACTACACGGCGGCGAGCTCCGTAATGATACATGGGTGGTGATCACACAACTTCGTAATGCTACTTTTAATCCCCGAGGTCATGTTTCATCCAAACAAGAAGGTCATCAGCAACGTTCTATATACAATGTAGCATTAAAAAGGGTCATGGTAAAAAGTCAGGAGCATCAGTAGAATATGGTTATTACAGTGTTAAATCACAGACTGCACACACGCTCCTTTGATATTTTCAAATAAACTACCCCTGCTCCCTTCTGCTGATAATCATTCTCTGCACAGTGTCGCCCCTGTAATCTATGGGGCTTTTATGAACTGTGCAATTTTCATGAATCAGGGTGGCCTGAAGGTGTATCAAAAATAAGGGTGAAGAGTGGGAAACGTGGAAAGTAATCAGCGAAAAATCTTATATTTCATCGGACAATCCACACCAAAGTAATAATGTTCAATAAAAATGTGGTGTAGTTGTGCAAATGCAACTGCATCAGTGTGTGTGACCTTCTGAATATGTCTTTTGAATGGGGCTTCATATAGAAACTTAACATTCATTTTTTAATTCGAACACATCTATATCCTATTTAATATGAGAGTTACATGATGCAGTTGCCTTTGTACCTCTGTGAAAGCTTTCTGTCACTGTAAACTTTACACAACGCAAAACGGATGCTAGCAACAGAGCAATTTGTTTCTCTCTATTGTTTTCATATGGGATGTGTGCTTTTGTGTCCGAGTGGATAGGGAATTGGATTCGCGACCGAAGGGTCGTGAATTAGATTCCTTCTCAATTCCTAGTCGGGTCTGGCGGTGGGTGTTGAGCAAACTCATGTCTAAACAGTCATGCACCGTTTTACCTACACGTTAAATAGGTACATGCCAGGCAAATGGCCGCTAATGTAGATTGATAAGCATGTCTGCGCTACGGTTGCGATGAGCTGTATGCTCCCCAGGGAGTTGAGAAAAATATCGTTTGAAAAGGATGCTGCCAATGACCACCCGGAGTGTATGTCGAGTCATCAGATCCTGCATAGCGGGGAAGAAGACCATAAAACAGACAATCACATTTAAATTTTATGTCTGGGTAGAATTTGGTGCTGCTTCAAATATACACAGGCGATTAAGGCAGAAATCCACTGCGACGTTTCGTGCGTTTGTTCCGTAACATTAGTCCACAGATCGGAAGGAAATAGCGGTGGCTAATTTGACGTTATGTCTGAGCGTAAATTGGACGTCTGCTTGAGTTAGTACCATTACACAGCCACAAACAAACGCAGTGAGTCTGTAATGCTACACTTACGCAATGCTACAGTCACATGACATGATACGGAGGCTGTGAATTATTGCATAATGAAAATACGTAAATAGTATGAGAATATACAGCAGAGAGAACCAAGATCCCATCTGTGAACATGAACTCACATCGGGAGATTGGTCATTGTAAGATGATGAATCCTTCATGCTGCAGTCACACGGCCACTTACGGTAGATACGGATGCTTGCGGATAACAAATACGCAACCATCCGCAAGTATACGTATCCTCGGTAAACGTACATATCTATCGGTAACTCAGGATAAGCAGACATACGCAAATCGCCCAGGAAAATTTTGAAATTCTCAAAACTTTGCTACGTAGGTTAACGTCCGTAATATACGTAAATGTCCGTAAGACACGTATTTATTATATATACGTAAGATGCGTAAACTCGTCCATAAGATATGTATTTTCATTTGCGCTTCATCATATCATACGTAACACAATCCGCAGGATCCACAGTTTTACGACGACTCATCTCCTGATGTTCACAGCTGGGATCTATCTTCAGTGCTTGGGTCTCTCTGCTGCGTATTTTGATAATATTTACGTATTTCCATTATGCAAGCATCCGCACGTCCGTATCGTGCCGTGTGACTGTCGCATCAGATACTTGTACATGTAGTGTTACAGATAGATACCTATGATTATGTATCATACCGATCCTCGCAGATGAGTATGCGTATCGTACATATGAGTTACACATTGTAAGTTACGTATTTCAGGTGTGATCCGCCACCAACAAAGTTTTGAGAATTTCAAAGTCTTGGTGGTGAATCTGCGTAAGTCTGTGTATCCTGCGTATTGAATTACATAAGCTTATGGTAGATATGTATTCTTGCGGATGGTTATGTATCTTTATCCATAACAATCCGCATCTACAGTAATTGGCCGTGTGACCATAGCATAATTAGCTATCAATGCGTAAAATAGATCCCAGTTATTGCGTCGCTTCTGCTGAAACGGCAGCCGTGGTCCATCTGCATAAACTTTGTTTTGAGAAATGGAGATTTTTTGGGAAATATGTGGAGTTAAGGTCAACCAATCCGCGTATTCAACAAGAACGTGGTGGCCGTCGACATGCCTGCTCTCTCCAACCACATCCTCCCGACCATGGCTGATGTCACACCACGATCTCGTGACGAATAGGTGGATGATATTGGTAGCAGACTGAAGAAAAGCTTGTGAACGCATGCAAGCTATCGAGAAACATATAATCTCATATTTGACTCAAAAGTAGAGTTTTAACGTTTGATAAATAGAAATAGAATATGCTTGCTAAACCTAACTAAGTATACGTGGTACAATACTTTTATTTGTTTTTTGTTTTGTTTTTTTGAATGGCATATTAAAATAAAAGACCGGTTGGGATGAGTGTATGCACTGTACAATTACGTGCGATTCTTGGAACAGCCAGCGATGTGATCCGCAGATCACAATGTCCCCACTTGGGCAGGCCAGTGAATTTGTGTGATTCACTAGATATTGTCTTAACACCACGCTGTTGTCAGTGGTGTACCTGTATTTTATAATGCACCTTCATGCTGTAAAACGGTCCTGTAGAGAAAACCTCACAGGTATTATCCATAATGTCATGAGACACTTTTCCTTAGTTTGACAGAGGACACCCAACCACTTTCCCTACCAAAATGCTTCATTTTCATAGGTATTTGGCCATGTGCGCCATCGATAGCCCTTACGAAACCCATTGGATCGCTTCGCTTCAGTGCGCTGACCTCTTTTCCAGAAACCTGCACCTGTCAGTGCTGGCCATCCTTGGAGAACACTACAAGAAAAACTTCACCGACTTGTGGCGTGGTATTCACAGCTTTGGAAAATACAATCCCCAGTCTTGGAGTACACACGAATTAAAAGTAGACCAATGGCGAAACTCCGCAATGAAAATGAACATTGTTGCCTGGACGTACTAAGAACTACATTGATTTGTGCCTTTCACCATTGGATGGCCAGTATGATTTATGATGTTTTCATGCCCATACATGTTGAGTCAAAGTTATTAAAGTAATGTCATTTGCTCAATAGACCCATGGCACCAGAACGAAATGACACGAGAACGCATTGAAACATGCGGTGGGCGCTTTCATTGTCCAAAAGTATTCATTTGGTTGCACCTTTTGCCATCGTTGGTTCATGTTTAGAATGCCCTGGTCATACGGGCACGAATCTTGAATGATGAATGTAGGTTTTTTCATCCTTTATTACAAGCATGTCTGAGACCAAGCAATGTGTCCCCAATGCATGCGGCTTGCCACATTATTATAGCTAAGTTGGCTTCAATAGTATACTGTCTGATCGCCGAATGATACAATATTGTTGTTTCATTCATTCTTTCACTAAGAACAAGGAAGAAACTATGGCCTACAAATATGCTTCCGTCGCCGAATGGGCAGAGCGTTGGACTTGTGACCAGAAGATTGTGGGTTCGGTGCCCGCCCTGGTCTGGTCGTGGATGTTGAACCAACTCATCTGTAACAGGTTGCACATTCCGCTGTGGTACCTACACCTTACCTATATACAGGTTAGGCGAGTGAACACTAATGTGACTGCTACGGTTGTTATACCCTATATCATCATCCACTGGGAGTTCAGAAAGTTAATAGTTTGACAAGGATCTCAATGTCCTGATGTAGTGAACTCACAAGAGCAATCAAACTCAGAATTGTGACTGTAAAAATAAGCAAATTTTTGTACTAGTAAACTTACACGTTTGGTGCAAGAACTCATGCCTCCTTGTAAACCCACCATTAGATGTTTTAACGAGTATACGACACCCATTTTCTGGTGACAATCACCTAATTGGACGCTCCAGAACCCACAAGTTTGCCACATGGGTAAATATCTAAATTGCTGTGCAGCACAAGTCATCAATCGCGGTAATTAAACGTGTCCTCTTTCAGCGGGGAGACTATGTTTCAAAACAACTACTACTAGAAGGCAGTCACATCCCCAGTTGTATGTGTATTTTATGCCTCCAAGGAAAAGCTGGTAGAATTAAGATGAAGAAGACTGCGGTTACACTAATCCAATGAGATCACCGCATAATAATGATGAATGCACGTTCCGTTTGGAGAAAAAATGATGCCGTACAGACTATTTATAGCTACGTGCTGCAACGTGCACGTGGAGCATTGGACCCTATCAAGCCAACAAGTGGAGTTTTATGTAAAGTGCCTAAACAGGTGGTGGGTCACGGTGTTGGGTACTACCCCCGTCCAATATTAAATATGGCCTTGATGTACACCCGTGTGGCCATTGCACATACGTTCAAGTACGCCAGGAGAAGGAACAAGCAAAATGCTTTATTGCGTCGCTTCAGCAGCTGAAGCGAAAGCCTTGTGATCACTTTTTTGTATGTCAGTATGTATGTATATATGTCTCTGGACAAGCTAGAGTGTATACCTGTGAACCGACATTTATGGTCCATTTCGGAGGTTTTCTGCAGTATCTTTAAAACTGCTTGGACGAACACACTTGGTACAATGCTTACATGGATAGAGTCTATCACATATATTCAATTTTGGCACTTTGCCAATTTAAGTGTTATTTCCTGACGGCCACTTTAGGTCATTTTTGTCATTTTCTCCAATAGTTCCAATACAGCTTGAACCATGATTCCAAATTGTATACACTGCTCATATACCTAGTGACCATCATCAGTGTCCAATTTTGGCACTTTGTCAATCAAAATGTTCTCCCCAGAAGGTCATTGGTGGCCAATTTTGGCATTTTTAGCTTGACACATGAGGGACTGGTAACCACAACCTACGGTGAACTTTGGTCCTTTGCTAACTAAATGAAAAGTGCTCAGAGAGCACAGCATTGTGCAGCAGTTTAGATACTTTAGTTTTCTGTTACTTTCTTCAATACTTTCAATACAGGTTGAACCATGACCTCCAAATTTCATTCTATGTTCACATATGTAGTGACAATCATATATGTTCATCTTTGGCACTTTTCCAATTAAAGTGTGCCGTTTTAGTTCCATATTCGACATATTCGACATTTTTATTAATAGTATCAATGCCTTTGAAGACAAAATCTTCAAATTTGGGTTCATTGAGACCATCACGAGTTTTAAATTTTGGCTATTGGCCCAGAAGACTATAGGTTCCAGGGAGCATTTTTAAGTTTTTGTAAAATGCTTATGCAATATCATAATCGCCCATATGTCAGCGTTGTTCTAGCGACGCCGTGTTCTTCGAACACTTTTGATCTAGTTTCACTTGAGCTCTGTGCACTGAAGTAGCTGTTGCTAATCTGCTGATATGGTACAAACATGGACAGAGACTATTAACTATATTAGTGAGTGCTGTGAAGTGTGGTGTCCCAGTATTATGCCTCTATTTGCATTAAATGCCAAATGTGATAAGATAAACAGTGCGAACCAATTACACGCGGTCACGTCCAATCCATTAAAACATTAACTTCATGCAAGAAGTTAAAAGACATTCCTTCTACACCAGTATCTAATCGTGTTTTAGTCACCCATCGCCACCGCCAGTCCAGCGGTCCCTTACACGTGACAAACGTTACCACTAAGGCGAATGTCACGACCAAATCCATTAACGTCACCACAGAACTGGGACAGCTTACACCACTCGCATTTTTGCCTGTGAGTAGAAGCTTTTAAACCTCTGGTCCAGTGAAGTCTCATATGTTTATTAGATTCATGCACGTGAAATACACACATGCTGCAGGTATAATAGACACCTCAACTACATAGACATTTGAGTGGATCTTACTTTGGCAATTACACGGAATGTTACCTACTGGTTTCCAATACATTCATTCGATTGTTTTCCAAGAAAGACCGTGTTTTTTCATGGATCTTCTTTACCTATTCCAAATTTGAATTGCATGTATGTATTTGATGGTAAGATATGCCTACATGTATATACACTAAACACACATGAAATCTCATCTATCTACACAATTTCGGCAAATGTACGACCATACCTAATGGAATTTGTCCAGCAGAGCTTACGCAAAATTGCAGTGAAAACAAAAACAATAATTTGATAACTTAAGTATAAATCAGAGTGTGAAATATCAAAGTGTAATTTTTAGAATAACCGAGAGAAGACATCCATAAACAAATCCGTGCTGTCACGGTTAGAATGTTTTATTGGATTTTACTATTCAGCTGAAAACGAGCGTTCGTCTGGAGGTGCGAGGATCATTTATTCATCAGGAAAAAATGGCCTTCGGGGAAAACAGGTTTTACAGAGACACGCGTCAGACAGCTGAACTATCGGGTGGCGAAATGGCCGAAATCCGGATGACTGCCGCCAGAGAGGTGGGAGGGGTGGGGGTTGGTGACAAAATCCATTCCTCTAGCGGCGGCGGGGTGAAAATGTCACATGCATAGACGACAGAGAGGATAGGGTCACCTAAAGATTTCTGCTTGTTCTGCCAAGTAATATGTAGTAGAACCTCGATAACTCGATATCACTTATCTCGACGTTTCTGTTACCTCGAGGTTAGTGTAATTGAATAATCACAAACATTATGAATACATATCAGTTGATCATCACGAATATTGTTTAAATTGTATATTGTTCTTGTTCTGTTTTGTTTTTGTCATTATGTTCTTTTTTTATTACCACATGCACTCACCCATCGTCTCATTTCGTATGCAGGGTTGATGGAATGCGACCGTTATGAATCCATCCATAGTGCACGGCAAAATGCGCGAGGAAATTACTTTCTGAGCCGTTTTAGACTGAGATGGATTATACTAGGAGTGTCTGAAACTGCTTTTTGATAAATTGGTCGGTGACACTCTATATTATTTCAATCACAAGTTCCTTACCGGATGATGGAATACCACAAATAAGCAAACGCTATGTTATCTGATGCTTAGGACAAAATGTCCGATTTTAGTACGCCCATGACTGTCCAAAAACCACCCACGCAAGCTACTGATCACTACTTAATGTGCTTGTACCCTGTAACCAATAAAGAGGCGATCATGATTGATAAAAGAACATTAGATTAATTGATATTTTGGGGGTAAAATTGGTGACTGGATTTTCACCAAGGATATACCTACTGTCGCCTCCCCTCTCATGACGTTTACGTCATGATTATGAGCTATGAGTGGTGTCATTTACAGAGTTTAGGGGGGCGGATCCAGATGCACCCACCCTTAAAATGGAAGGCCGACGTGCACGCTGAATTTTAGTGTGCGATCATTTAGTCGGCGGCGATACATGGCCGTTAGGTGATGTGGCTACTTTGCATGATAACGTCATAGACTTGTTCGGCTATCAAAATATTGGAGTACGCTCTAATGTCGTACCATTTTCACCCCTGACTTGCTGCAAACCTGTTAGTCTCGATGAACGAGACCCTCCGATGGCGTTACAGGAGAAAATGGTAGAGACTGGACACATTTTGTCTAAAAGTACCCACAATGCATTGTAAAAATCTCTAGATTTGATTTGTTTACCCAAAATCCAAAATGCATTGTAAAAATCTCCAGATTTGATTTGTTTACCCAAAATCCATAGATAGTCGTAGTGTACATGATGGAGTCTTGAATAATATGTATATAAAGTGGATAGTGTTGAGTAGGTGCCTTGTATCACATATTTTAATAATTGTACGCGAACGCTGTGTATTTCTACTCACAAACTACAATTATTTAAATATGTTCCGGGTGTAAAATATTTTAATAGTAGTGATGATTCTGCAGGTCAAATTTGAATTAAGAAAAACAAAATAGTGGGTGACCATTTATTTCACAGCACTTGCCACTGGTGAAAGAGCATGAAATCGAACTGTAGTAAAAAAATTGACAGACAACTTGTAATATTTGACTTCATTTATTTTTCTACACATCCTGAATAAGAGAGCAAAACATTTGTTAATGGACCAATGTGGAAAAAACTGACTATTCTAACCAGCTGCCGCTGTCACACGAGCACTGCATCTGACGAGCTCTTAAAGACCCTGGTGCTCCCCACACCTCCCCTGATTGTGTCATATGTCACGCTTTTCCGGTGACACCCGGAAGCTCGTCAGGGTCAAGGCCGCTCATACATCGCCACCCACTCGATCATTGTATGTCGCAGCTGAAGGGAGCCTTCTCAAAACCACCTCATTTGACATACATTAAATGTTTATCCATGTATAAGTGGACTTGTGACGGTTACGTTCCATCGTTAACTAGCTTATGATCAGTTGTCTACCTGGGTTCATGTATATCATGGCATAAACACATAAAAGCAAAACATTCCTATGCATGACATGTATTAGCAGAACATTATTATGCATTACATTAGTTTATTTTTTCTGTATTGCATCGGAGCATCGACATCAGTACATTTCTATTTGCAGTCACATCTCTGAAAAAGACACCTTTCTGTGTGAAGTGAAGCAATCATCGTAATCAAATTCTTAAACCTCCAAAGAGCAACTCCCTATGAATACCCTACTTTCACGTAGCCCCTGAACTTAATCATTATAATCAGCTATCGTTCAAACATTGCACCTTCAGAGAGAGTATTCCACAGTCCACTGAAACCAAAAGCCTGTTAGTACAATACAGCTACAACACCGTGTTCAACTGAACTCCCCACTGCACTAATCATGGCCGCGCCGCTATACACATTCCTCCCTTTGAGACTGTAATTTGAACTTGCATGTAATGCAACAAGCCTGACAGAGGCCCCATCAGACAGCCATTCACCCCGCCATCTCCTCTCCATGCATCAGAGCTCGCACCACTGCGCCCGGCTTAATTAAGGTCTTGTCAAAGGTGGCTACTTGATATTTAGGGGTCGTTGTGGAGTCTTCATCTCTTATTAACTGCTCAGTCTCTTTTTTTTCTTTCGGGATTCATGACCTGATTTGTGAGTCTCCTTTGGCAGAAAACTGGGATCGGATAGAGGCTGTAGTCAGAGACTTGCGACGGGAGCAAAAAGGTGTTATTACTGTTATAGAATAAGGGGCCAGGGGCCTGTTTTACTATCATTTTTACGTCAACGAGTACGAGTAACGATTACGGATGCGATTACGTGTACGATCTGATTGTATTTACGGGTTTTGCACGAACCCCTTTTTTGATGTCCATAAGAGCAGTAAACCCCGTAGGCGTTACGGCTACAATATACAGTACTTTTAACGAAATCAGACCCTGGATATCACATGAACATACCATTCTTGACGTCCAAACCATTGTCGGTGTGTGGGAATCTCTTTCACGCTGCACACATATTTGATGTTACTCCCCTAGGTTGATTTTTTTGCTTTTTCAATAAAAAAATAACTTTAACTATAAAACGTAGAAATGTTTAGTGAAACTGAAATATAACGTTTTGGTACTGTAACTATATCGTTTCAGTATGCCCGTAAACGTAAACAGCTTAGTGAAACAGGCCGCATTTTTATAAGGAAGTGGGATGTGGGGGAAAAGGCAGAAAAATATGGATATGGGGAAAGGGTAGAAAAAGGGGTAGGTGGGACTTCAAGGGAGTGAGATGTGACAATAATGCTTTAAAATTTGCTTGATGTGGGGAAAAGGTAAAAAACTAGTTCGCAATGAATAAAATAGGTCACTGGGTAAAGAATAATCATTATACGGGCCGGCAGGCACGGCCTTTAATGTAGTAGAGTTCACTCCCGCAAAGTCCCGGAAATATTTTCAGAAAAGAGCGTTATTATTTCATGATGCCACGCCCACTTCCACCAAAGTAACTATAAGAGAATGTGGCTCACGGACTAGTCCCTTTTGTACGTAGTCTCGATCAACCAGACTCTGTAATGGCGGCGCTCATTTCATGCAAAAGAGAGTCTGGTTGAACGAGGCTATTTTGTACGTGACGTGTGATTGACAGCTTGATGTTGACAACAGACTGCCGATTCGATTCTTTCCTTCCTGGTAACGTCAATTGGGTTCCATATCTAGGTGTTAGGAATGGTCCCATGATATTTTGATTACAATCTATTTTATTCGACACATTGTATACGTACTAACAATACACGTATATACTAAAATGCCCGAAATTCAGATCACCAATAAAATATCTAGCTTGTTTACAATAATGTTAATGGCGGCATACTTCCGAGAATACAGAGCGACTAGCGTAAAACGTGCAGCGTTCAAGTAGGACACAGTGCGTTCAACGTGTTCCTTAAAACGTCAACCCTCCAAGCAATAACGTGCCCCGCATATCTCGTGAACGTCTTACATAAACTGGCCGCCATCTCGGATTCCAAACCAAATGTGTCAAGTGGACCAGGCTCTATATGCATACAGAGTCTGGTTAAACGAGGCTATGAATCAACGTAAACATCGCCGCTTTCTTTTCCATTGCATTGGAGTTCAAATTCACTCCCACGCAGTTCAGACTAACTTCTTAAAACCAGCAACACTGTATTTGCACGTTTCATAGGTCGTGTTCTAAATTTAGAATATCCAGGGTCGCCAAACCCACAAACAACTGTGACTACCGATGATAGTCACTCTTATGTACAAAATAATCGACAGCCGTAAGAGAATGATAACAGTATATGTTGCATTAAAGTTTATCTGGAAATATTATTTTTCTTTTGAATATTGAATCACTATGCGCTCACCATTACAGGTTTTTTAAGTTTACATTTTTTATGACAATGTCTAAATATATCATACAAAATGCATATACATATACAATTATTCATTATACAAATGATTGTTTGCTCAGCAACCTGCTGGCCCGTGCTATGACTTGTCATTATTATATTAGTTTTATTAGTTAATAATTTGTTTGTTGTTTTTTAAAATATGGTTGTCAATAACAATTGTTGCTCAAAGAAAAATGAATATAGATGTAATGTAATAGTTATGATATAATTCTGCAACACTATAAAACTGATGCATCAAATGAAATACCATCCCATAAAAAAACTATTACACTTCTATATTACATACAGCATATGATAAACAACGTCAGCGTTGGTACCACCAACATAGTACACGGCCGTGCACCTTCCTTACCAGCACTACTCACTGCTTATCATGGCACCAAGATAGCTTATCTCGCAGAGATATCTACACGAACTGTCTGCCTATTGAATCAACAGTAAGGAACTGTAGTTATGCTGTTGTTGAGAGTTTTCTTTTTTCTAGGGCTGTGTTGCCTGGCTAGATGCGGAGAGGTGGAGGAGCTGACTGAGCTCGTTGGCATCCTAGAGGATGAGGTCAGCCAAATCAGGGTGAGCATTGATGTTGTGATACTTGCTTGGGCAGCAGTGACGTCTAGAGTAATCTAGAGATATGGAGCTGTATATTAAAAAATCTATCTGTATTGTAACTGAATAATGTTTCACAACATATAAGGAAGTTGGCCAATTGTAAAGAAGGGGAAAACATGACAATATCGCATTTCTATTGAAAGTAGTTGATAAATGGGGTTGCATTTTCTTTTTAGAACAATCAGCATGAAATGGAGCAAGAACTGGCCATTTTAAGGCAGCAAGGTGAGTGTATTGTGTATTTCAAATTTGGTCGCTTTCGTATAACTGGTACTCAATCTGATTTCCATGTTATCTGAGTTGTAATAAAAAAAATCATTGTCTTCTATCAATCACCTTGGACAGGTTGTATCACCTTTCACACACTTAAATACAGGCAGTTCGCATTTTACACTCAAGATTCAGGGCAAACTATAAATCCCATTTTTGCCATATGAACGCATTCTCTGTTGAAGTAAACTATTGCTTTTTAACGTCTAAATCGGCCTGTTATTATCTCTAACTGCACCCTGCTTGTTGTCACTGCTGTAGACGTGCCTCTCGTGGCGTTCACGGCCACCCAGGGCAGCACCCGGACGTACGAGACCGGCGACATCGTGGAGTTCACGCGGGAGGTCACCAACACAGGTGGGCGAGGCTTCCCAGGCCTGGGCTCAGCTTAAAGGGAATCGGAAGGGGGGGGCGGGGGGGGGGTCACCCAACCTAACGTGAGGTCGTCACATCAATTTGTCGAAAAATGTAAATGACACAGTCAACTGGGGTTCAGTTTTCTGCTAATGGACTATCGTCTATTAATATTCTTCATGAAGTCTCCCTTATTGGAACCTCAAGGTGGGGGTGGGGGTAGGGGGGTAGGGGGGGGGTAGCGGTTTGATGAGCACGCCGTAACCACAACCCATACCCCACCCTTGAGTAAGGACTTGGATCCATGTTCTATAGTAATATAGCAGTGTGTGTTCATCTGGTTATATGTATTGTTTATATTTTCACATTATAATCATAACAGTATATTGTCATTTCTTCTACAATAACATCAGATGTACCCAACTGAAGAACTCAAACATCGGATGCGCATACATGCTAACTAAGTCAGTATAGTACAAGAGCATTTTAGAGTATAGTACTCACCACCTGAACCTAACTGGCATCATTGGCATGACAAATTTCCTTGCCATTTGTATATCCTATTAGTTAACTCCACCCCACTCTCCTACTTACAGGCTACTGGAACACCGAGGGCAGCGTGTTCACGTGCCCGCTGTCCGGCTACTACCTCTTCACCGTCACCTTCTACAAGCAGGGCAGCAGCAGCAACTCCGACTACAACACCTTCCAGTCGAGGGTGGTGATCGACGGGGAGGCGCAGACCGGCCTGTACCACTCGGTGAGCACGGCCACCTCGGGCATGCACTCCAACACGCTGGTGGCCTACTGCCGGCAGGCGACGTTCGCCAGCGTGCAGGCGGCCGCGGGCGGCGTGATGTACGGCAGCACGTCCTACCGCAGCACATTCTCGGGGCTGCTGCTCGCCCTGGCCGAGGAGTGAGTGTGCGGCGTGTCTGCTAATGTAGGAGGATGTGAGCGGATGCAATAAATGCTGTGTCGTTTAAGCAGTCTTAGCAAGGTGTTGTGGTTGTGTATTGTTATTTGTATGTGGAGGTATGGGGTTGTGTGTTTGTGTGTGGGGGGGGTGTCGATGTTGGTGTGTTTGTGTGTGTGAGTGTGACGCATTTTTATGTGTATGCTGTTTGTTTTATGTTGTCTGTGTGAACGTGCTTGTGTGAAGATGTGTGTGTGCGTGTATGTGCGTGACATGGTGTGTGTACATGCGTTTGGGTGTGAGTGTGTGTTTGGGTGCGGGCGTCTATTTACATTTGCGTTGCATTCCCTGTCAAACAACACAGACGGCTAGACTAATATGCAAATATTTTTGCTGCCGTTGTTACTATGATATTTTTTTAATAATGTATAACGTATACACAGCAAATGAATTGTTTGTTGTCTCTCAGGCTTTATTCTTCCATTTAAAAGTTACTGAAAATATGGACACTGTAAAAGTGATTCCCATCGACTGACCATGCTGCAACAGCTTTTTTGGCCCATCGTTCACACGCGGGCTTACTGGGTTATTATAACATTTAAAGCTGAGAACACACACACACACACACACACACACACACACACACACACACACACACACACACACACACACACACACACACACACACACACACACACACACACACAAATAAAACAAAAACAAAAACAAACTCACCGGACATATACGGTATAAACACGTCGTCGTGTTTTACGGCTTGATAACTCATGCTGCCTTTACAAGTCAAATTGTCTACGTGTATGTATTGTGTATATAGCCGTGAGATATGACGACGATGTTAACATCCTAACCTCTGAGATCAAAACCATACGTTTTTTACCCACGTCCCCGCTATAAACATCGAAGGGAGCACTTTCCGGTTGCGTGCGGTCAACAAAGACTGTATGGAATTCGGGGGACGACATGTGAGCCGCGAGTGCACCTTGCAACGTGCGGCTTGCACAGAGTATATTAAAGTAGTATATATCTAGCTAGCTGTCACTTGCAAACATCGAAAATCGAGTGTAGAGCTAGTATTTAAAACATACTGTAAAATTAGGCATTTTTGCGTACAATTTTAGGAGGGCTCCGGTAATGGGACCCAACATATTGCGAAGAGAGTGGGACAGAATCAGAAGCAGGGTCATTTATTTTTGCATGTAGTGCTCTCTAGGAGCAAGATACAATTTGTATACAACAGTATTTTGTATCAATTGTGACAATACTGATGAAACAAATAAAATTGTTTAAAATATGTAAATATGTGATACAATAGTATAGTATTTTTAGTATAGTAATAGACCTCTTTCAGTGTTTGTAAACACAGGCACCTGTTGGAAGATGATCACGCAACATGGACCCACAATATTTCCCATGCCGTAGTAAATAGAGAGAAATTGACGACTTCATCACAGTATTTCTACTCTAAAATGTACTATTTTTCTTACCTTTAAATGGGAATGCATGATATAACCTCTGGTCTACAACATATCACGAGTATTCCCACCAATTATTGAAATAAAAGATTTACAAGGACATTTACTTTGCCATAGTACTACTCAAGAGCTCCGACTGGGAACACTCATTCATTGTAAACATTGTAGTCCAAGAGATAGACCATGTTTAATGGAACTAAATTTACCAAAAGGTTGGTCATATTTCCCTGAAAGTAGGACCTTTCCCAAGCCCAATAATACATTTCTTACAAAATTCTGCCCAGACACGACTTCACAGCGTTAATTTAAAGATCGGTACCTCCGCGATTTTCAGTGAAATTTCATGAATTCTACATATGACATTAATGTGGTAAAATATTTCGAAATATTGCATTCATATGACTCCAAGTGGTTGCAAATAGACATATATTAAGAGCAATAAGCATTTATCACAATAAAATAACCATTTTAGACTAAAATTTGCATAAATTAGGTAAAAATCATTAGAAAATACCGTCGTTTTGGAAATTACGAGCTAATTTCTTTGCTCTCAGCTCCTTAATATAATCTCTACTAGTCTGTATGATATACCATTCTACTCCCAATTCATTTCTGCACAAGATGATGTGCATGTCACTTGTCTGGAGATACAAATAACTCCTGTGGAGCTAAATATGTTACCCCTACCCCCTACAAGCAATTTCTTCTAAATCTGTAGTCAGGCCATATGTTTGGTTTTAGAATGTATATAAATGTGGCAAACATACACATCAGCCTATAAACAACATCCTGTTCATTTACATTTTACATATCCACTTTTGAAAATAACATGATGGCTGCCATTTTCAAGATGGCCGCCTTTCTCAAATATAGTTATGTAATCATATTATTATGTTGGTCAGTAAAACATCTATAATATTCTACATAGTATATAGACAAGTATATGCTTCAGTCACCACTCTTAGTTTAATGTAATCTAAGTAAGGCAATGATAAATAATACAACAAGTTTGCATGTGATATTTATATATTTAAGATCTGTAAACACTAAACTTCGATACATTTTGCCTTTGAGATAATCAATATACAAAAACACACTTTTCCTTCCATTTAAAGTAATATTGTCTGTGAGCACTGTAAGATTAACTAACTTTAGCAAGAAAGGGTGGCGAGAGTTAAATGTTCAATCATTCACTGTCATATTCATCTGCACCATACATCATTTCCCCATAAGTGACCTCCTCATCTTCATCTACTGGTTTGATACATCTTCGGTTGATTCCTGCTGTAGAATAGCTGCCATCTCCCTTGGTAGCTGTTCACAGTTGAACCACTTTACTTTGAAGCGATCAGGGGTCTTTTCCCAGCGACATTGCTCGGGGGCCATTTCGCTTGCTGGTTTTGCCTGGTTGGCCTGTCTCCACAATGTGGCCACATAATCTGCCCTCTTAATCTTGTTTTCCAGTACTGCCTGGCATGGAGGCATAGATGAGGGGTTTATGCCCTGTATGCGATCCAATGGTTCACTCTTCTTCTTTGGAGCATAATGTTGAAGAAACGATTCAAATATTGCAGTGTTCACGCACTTCAACTTTCCATGGCCATATAAGGTACACATGAACTCCTCAATCTTTGTTGTTTCAACCTGCTGGCCACTTCCTTAGTGGCCAGACCTTTCCTTTGTTTAGAAAGGCTGGAGTATAGTCGCTTCCTGTCAGTGCATATAGGTATGGTAGTGCAGTAATCACAGGTTTATCAATTTTGTCAACCATATGTGATACATTGACGTATCGCCGTGTGTTCTTGCTGTCAACACCAGTGTCCATGTCCATGCACAAACATACCAATCGTTGAATCTATAATTAAATGTACAAACACACACTAGTAATTACAATTAAAATATAACATGATTACAGTAGAGTCTAATATATATCCATTTCAATAATTATAGAAAAACATGATTGTATACAGTCAATGAATTAGTCTAAAGATAAATATGAACTCATAACTTAAAGTTACCCAGTCAGATTAACAGACAACATTGTTGTTTGTTGACATAGGTAACTAAGGTAACTCAGTTATCAGACTATGTCAAGTTTCTAACGATCTCATAGTCATTGGTTAATAATTTTGACAGGCTCTTTGCCAACAATGGGCTCTATTTTTTAGCAATATGGTTACCAAGATTTGGCAAAAATAAATGTTGCATAATTATTTTGAAATGCATGGTTTTAAAAATGATAAAAGTGAAATAGATACACGTATAATACACGTATAAACCCCGCGAAATAGCCTACCAAACACTGGTTCGATCGTCGCTGGACTACTGTGGTGCGATCTGGGATCCCACGTCGAAAGAGGACATCAATGCACTTGAACGTGTGCAGCGCAGAGCAGCCCGCTGGGCCAGAGGTATCCGAGGCACTACATCGGTTACGGCCCTCTTAAAAGAGCTCGGCTGGGCTACACTCGAGACCCGTCGTAGGCACCAGAGACTGGGCATAGTGTTCAAGATCCTACATGGTGATCTGGCCATCCCCTGGGAGAGCGTGGGCATCCATAGACACACAGGAAGAACCACGCGAGGAGCACACCATTGGAAATTGATCCGAGCAGCTGCCAGTGACAAACACTCTCCCCTGTGGCACGCCACCACGAACTGTAACCACAGTGGAACCGTCTTAACAGCACACGGGTGGACGCCGACTCTTTCGACACCTTCAAGAGTCGGTTGACCAAGGAACTATAACTATGAATGTGCGCACTCACACCCATCCGCGTGTTGCCTCTTATGAGGAGGCCAGTAATGGCTAATTTGCGGATTATCCGAACAGAAACAGAAACAGAACGCCTGCGAGACCAGCGGCTGTGCGAAAGAGGCAAAGAAGAGATCCAGGTAAACAGCGATTTTACTATTTTTATTCACTGATTGTACTGTTTGTAATCAGTTTATTTGTTTTATCAGTATTGTCACAACTGATACAATAATATATCATATAAATTGTATCTTGCTCTTAGAGGCTAAATGCAAAAATAAATGATTGTTATTCTGATTCTGATTCTAGGTCAAAGTCGAAATGCAAGTCTAAATCCAGGTCTAGATCTAGATCTAAGTCCAAGAAGAGGAAGTCCAGGTCCAGGTCCAGGTCCAAGTCTAAGAAGTGTGGCAAGAGGAAGGCAAAGAAGAGGTCCAGGTCCAGGTCCAAATCCAAGTCATGCAAGAAAGCCAAGCCCAAGAAGCCGAAGGGCTGCGGATGTGGGATGTAACCCCGGGGATGTAACAATTCATCCATGAATTGTAAATAGTTTCTCAAATTCTAATTCTTGACAATTTTAAAATTCTAAATTGATGTTTGAAACCGCTATTTATTTCTTTATCTGGTTTAAGTCTAGTATAACTGATCCATGAATTGTAAATAATTTCTCAAAATCTAATTCTGGACAATTTTGAAATTCTAAATTGATGTTTGAAACTGTAATTTATTTCTTTATCTGGTTTAAGTCTAATATATATAACTAACAGCATAGTTTACTTAAATATTTATTCATTGTATTATGATTAGTTTACAATTTATTATACTGCTTTAGATACATCAATCTGTAATCAAATAGAATAATAAAGGTAGATTGAAACTGTTATTTATTTGTTGATTCTGCATATTTAGATGGTTTATAAGTAAACTGGTTTAAGTCTAATTTGACAGTTTAGCTTACAAAGTTAAATCTATATTTATGGTGTTTAAAATTCATTGTACTGCTTTTAATACGCCAATCTATAATGAAGTTGAATAGAAATAGATAAAAAGATATATATATATAAATATATATATATATATATATATATATATATATATATATATATATATATATATATCCAACTATTTATCTGGTTTATAGTTTTCAAATTCACCAGTCGCTAAAGAAAGCCAAGAAATCTAGACCGGTAGTTAATCAGTTAAATGCAGAAAGCAAGATCAGCAATCATAAAGAAGTAACTGACATTTAGATGATTAGAAGCAGTAGTAGAGGATTTACAACTGGCGGGAATGATACTGCTAGATTTTCATCAATCGTGGCCTTAATCATTCAAATGCTGATTTAGTGAGAGGGTTTTCATCTGTTAACTTGAAACCTCCAACTTTGAAGGAACATTTTCTGGTTGCAGTTTGTTTGATTCTTTTAGACGCCAACCCCTATTTTTAAACAGATGGTTATAAATAACCAAAATGACCCATATTGTGCCTTGAAATATGCCTTACTTTAATGACTATTATGCCTGTTTACAGTTTAATGCACGATGCAATTTAGGAACACCCCTGGCAATAAATATAGATTTATGGTGTTTGAAAATTCATTGGAAAATGTTTTTAATACGCCAATCTATAATTCAAATTGAATAGAAATTTTATAAACAAAGTCTCACTCATTTCAAATGTCAGATAATATATATATATATATATATATATATATATTCAATATATATATATATATATATATATATATACCGGCTAAAACCATATATATATTATATATATATATATATATATATATATATAAAATAGAGCCTGCCGTTTGACGGTATAAAATTCACCAATCACTAAAGAAAACTGGTAAACCGGTCATCGCACGTAAGCCTAATAAGAAAGTGATTATATATATATTTTTGCCATTTACAACGAATATCCTCGTTTTGTAGTCTCCCAAATAGTACGTACATATTGTCACAATATCGCTCAAATAGACGCCTCCCCGTATAAACGCCTATATAAATATACGTTTACTGTACAATAAAGCATCTGGGGTGACTAACTAACCACGTAATATATAATTTTACGGTTTTGAGCCCATCCTGGACCTATTTTATATAGGCTATTAATGTTTGCTGACTATTCGAGTTTGGGTTTTATCGTGCGAGACCTATTTTGGTGTCGCACGAATCGGCAGTTAAAATAACATTTTCGCTGTTGCGATTTTTTGAGAAAAGCATATATCGCTTCGGGCGACAAATTTGGCGAAAAATGGCCGATTCGGCGTACCGAAACGTACGAGAATCGGGGATAATTGGCAAGAGGGGATACTGAATCTGATCCGACTGGCTTTAAAGTTGACTGGGTGTATGATATTGTAGGGGTAGGAGCATTCAAAACGGTATCATCACTGTAGTGTGAAAAGTGTTCTAGCAATCTATGATAGAGCTGCTGTTTTTTGTTTGTTTTTTTTGTTTTTTTTTGTTGTTGTTTTTTTGCATGTTGCTATCTATAATGTACTATAGTGTATGTGTCTGGTCAACACAGCCAAGTACGGGTTGGGTGGCTGAGGGTGTCCCTTTTCCCTATGAAAATCATTATTTTCAAATGGTTTTTGGCAGGTCCCGTATCGATCGAGTGCATGAAACCCATGACATCCCTCAAGTACATCCATTCTTTTCCAAAAACATGGAAATGCCAGTGGATCGAAGAGAGTATTGACTCGATTGACTTAAGATAAAAGTATGTGGGGTTGGGAATTGATATGGAATGATCTGATGGTGACCAGCAACATATTTCCTGTATGATGTCGAAATGACAGATAAGATATACATGTAGTTCGTATTTTCTTGAAAATGAAGTAGGTTTATTGAACGTTGTTAGAGTTAACTATCCATGCTGATCAAAATCCAAATTCAATTTTTCTCTCACTGTTCTTGCAAGCAAGCTCTTACCACTGGATTGATATAGCTGAAGACATCTTCCATTTGACCATATCAAGTTGCCCTGACAGGACTCGAACTCACGACCCCAAGGTTGTGAGACCAAAATGATACCATCATCCCAAGCAGCGGGCTGTTAAAAGGTTACTAGGACGAACCGATGTCTCTGTAACCCCCAGCCTACATACTTGGTCAGTTATCATCTCAACCCAGAGGTCGTGGGTTCGAATCCCACCTTAGGATGGAAATTTTGGGGAGGTCTAAAGTTCAGCCGTTTTAAAGTCTGTGATTCTATGGCACCTTAGGTAACCAATTGATTTCATTGACTGTTTGACGCCTGGTCCGTTTCAATTTGATATAGGCCTAGTCTTGCAGATATACCATAGACTAGACTATACACATACATGTATATAAAAAGTCGGCTTTACCACACACTTCATATAGACTTCCTTGCGTGATAACCTAATTTTAGTATACTAAAGTATAATAAAAGAAGGAAAGATCTTCCTCAGAAAGGGCCGTAACAACAAGGCTTAGTGGGCTGACACTAGAAGGAGGAGATTTAACACCAAATGATAACAGCAGTTATGTGCAGGCAAGCAAGTGTGCACCTGAGTTCTGTGGATTCGAAACTGAAACAAACCCTCAGGCAGGACAGGGCGACGAAGAATCAGACTATATTGTGGATCCAAACATCAGTTTTGAGGAAGATGATGAACCAGTGTACAGCTTAGAACTAGGAGAGGATACCGGTGATTCAGAATGTCAATCTAAGGTTGTGTCCTCTCCATTGGTCAAACTGCATTCCAATTTGATTGCAGAGCCTAGTATTGAATTAGAACTGGGTGAAGGAAAGCAATTAAGTGGATCAGTTGTCACCAGAGGATATTACCGCACGAGAATCCATCATAGAGTCAAGACACTCCAAATTTCACGCAAACAGTGGACTGCACTCACGGTATTATGTCAACAGAGCAATTTGAGAATGCAAGAGACGACAATCAGATCTGAATGTTTGAGAAGATGAAAATAGCAATATTGGTGGACGCTGCGTAGTGGTGGGTTTACAAAACCATCGCATGTGTACAGATCACGAATACATCAGATCTGATGATGACTTACCAAATGCGGATTCCAATATAAAAACCGACGAAAGCAAAAAATAAAAGTGAACACAAGTACAATTAGTAGGCCCTACATGTAGAAACATGTGCTAATCAGTTAACATATTGATGACGTTACTTCTAAGCAATTAAGATGGTTGATTGAAGAAATATGTCTGATTTGAATATGCATTATGGATACTGTAAAACTAGAAATGTTTGTGCACAATTTAATTTGAGAATTTTTTTGGGTAGGTACAAAAACGCAAACTTAAATAGTCAGCAAACATTAACAGCCTATGTAAAGTAGGTCTAGGATGGACCAAAGTTGCAAAATTAAACCCTTTAAAACTGCAAATGTTTGCGTACGATTTAATTTGCAAATTTCGTGGGTAGGTGCAAAAACACAAACTTAAATAGTCAGCAAACATTATTAGCCTTTGTAAAGTAGGCTCAGGATGGACCAAAATCGCAAAATTAAATAGTCACAAAATAATTTATAGATGAAAATCACAAAATTTAATGGCCACGAAATATTCTAATCCTACAGTAGTCACAAAATATTTTATAGATGAAAATCGCAAAATTTAATAGTCACGAAATATTCTAGTTTTACAATAGTCAGCTTTATTGCTAAATATTATTTTGTTAATGCAAAGTGTGTACATGACGATACAATGTTTACCACATTGATTCTTATTTCCATGTTGAATATGTTAGAGCCAGGTATGCTTTTAAGGGGAAAAAAACTAGGTTTGGCTGAACTTTATTCTAATTGATTACATGCTTTTTAAAAATTATTCTCATTTAACGTTTCCTGAAACAATGTGGTCATAGACGGATGTTCTATGACTTGATTAACTTTATGTGGGTTTATGTGGGTTTAATTCAGCCTTCTTAATAAAACTGTGACAATTTGCAGTCTGATAATTTTTTAACCGATATGAGCAATGTAAAAGTGATATTGGTGTGAAACAGTTCGTTTGACTGATTGTGTTGTATATTTGTAGAAAAAACATGCATGAGAGTTTTATTTTTTAGGAATAGCAAGCATATTTCTAGTGTTCATTTATAATATTGAGAACCAAATAATACACTTTGCTTCATAGTAAGTTTGTTGTTCCTTATGTTTGAATTTAATCAAAATCATTCATTTACAGCTATTGAAAATAAGTCATTCACAAATAATCAGTCATTACATTGTTTAGCATTATTTCACTGAGCAGGTAACCACTTCAAATACACAGATGCCATTTAGACGGGTCTTTTTAAAGAATTGTCTCCGTATGTTCAACTGCATGTGTCCAATTGTGAGTGCAATCAAAATAGGTCACCGAAAAAAAACTAACTTTGATAAGAAAGTCTGCATGTATTAGGTTTTAACAAATACATTGTATCTTCACGATAGAATGATATATAAGCACAATACAGATAGTGTATAAGCTGGGATTGTCAATCGTAAAAGTGAGCAGGCCGTTGTCTGATTTACCTGAATTAGAACGATGTGAGCGACATGAGCGTAAATCAGACACCAGCATACTCAATTTTACGAGACACTCCCATGTCTTGCTTGAATCCTAGAATTGAAAATATCCACGACCTGCTTTGATGCACCATTTTGAATTAATGATATTCACGTTCATACCAAACTAAAGCGATCGTTTTTTGGTACACATTTTCATGCTGTGTACCACTGATTTTTTTTATTCCCATTCATGTTATATTTGTGTTGGTCACGAAGCGTAAGAATTTATGATTAAATGTGATATTTAATATGGTTATGGGTTTCTTTCAATGGTTCTGAACCAAGTCATGCTAGCTTGTGGCAAAATGACTAATACTGTGTAGGTGCGATTCTGGTATGCACTTATGTGGGATGATTGCTTAGAATGTAATAGTGAACTGCACATGTATATACCATGGGTCAACATCATATCGTATGAAATATTGAAGAAAATAAAGTCACAACACAAGTCCACGAACATCTCAATTTATTTCCATATTCACATGAGCCTGACTTTACTCTTCGAATAGGAGGTAGCCAGCAAAGTTGGACCTGCAAGTAAGCACACATACAGAATAGTTTTAGGGAAAATGTACATCACGCCTGAGTAAATGTATGTATGATTTAAGTTATCTGCACTGCGAAATTCGACATTTAGAATACTATCGATGACATTACAAAATAAGTCCACTAGTTGTGATGATGAATAGGCCGTCTACTCGTCAAGCGGACATATTATAGCAGATTTCAAAATGTCAGAATAGAGAAAAATTTGAACTAACTGAACCAAGCTTTTCAACACGTATACGTGTACTATAGTGTACTCTCTATTCAAATGAATGTAGTTGAGAGATTGTGCTACGAGGAAATTAGTTACCGTAGGCGTAAATGCTCTAGTACGCCTACGGCTGTGCCCAACAGAGCTCCGTCTAGGGAGCCAGGCCACCCACAGTAGAATTTGTACACATTGTTATTTGAATAAAAGACAGTAAAAGACAATTTAGAGCGGGTATATAGCCTTGATGAAAATCCATTCACCAACATTGTTTTCCTAAAAACAACCAGTTACCACTACATTTCATGGTATTTCACCAATCCTCGGGAATGGTAACTGAATAGGTTGCATCACACTTTCATCACATTTCGCACGCACTTAAATACAGACAATTCACGATTCGCGCTCAAGTGTTAGGGCAAATCACCATTCATACCTCTGCTATATGACGCCCTTTAGTTTATAGTCAAATTCAAGTAACCGAATCACCTGAAACTCAATGTTGACTGTAATTGAGGAATACGTTATAGTGATACTATGATTAGTCATAACATTTATTCAAACTTTCGTTACACTGGATAAAATACAAATTAATATAAAGCTTTTAACCCCCAGGTGTCAACCACCACAACTGTGACCTTGTGCATTATGACTGTAATACTGAATGCATGATATGACACCAATAGTTGGCATCACACATCAGGATCTACATGTACACAGTCAGTATTACAATGAACAAGGCCACAGCTGTGATGGTTGAAAACGTTATATTTGCTTTTAATCCATCCAGTGTAAAGAAAGTTAACATGAGGGAACGATCATAAATAATGATACCGGGGGGGTCGTCTGAAAAGTGGGGAGGGTCGTCCAACTTTTCTGATTCTTTTTTTTTTTTTGGGGGGGGTGTCGCTGACCTTTTTTAGCACGCTATCAGGCCCGTAACTAGGCTGATGCAGAGGAGGCAACCGCTGTTAGACCGCAAAATATAACCAGCCGCAAAACATAACCAGTTACGTTTTGCGTTAACGCAAAACATAACCACACCCCCGAAAATGCACCTGGTGACGCAAAATATAACCACGCCGCAAAATATAACCACAGAAAATGTGCACTTTTTTAACATACAGTATTTTTGTTTTATTAGCCTACGACTGTATTGGATATATTTACTCGAGTCATCCAATGTTTAGTGCTTAGAATGGTCTGATTGGGGCATTTGGTAATAGTGCACTTGTAGATGGTTCTGTCTAATGATTATTGATTTTAATTAATTATATGCATTATACAATGCCTGTCAGTTCTCTGCCTACTCCAAAATTGGATACATATCTTTCGTTGAACATGTTTCTATTACAATATACACAGATGCAGACAGTTAACACTACACTAATTTGACGTCATCAATAGGCCTTAGCGGGGACCTCAAAACTTATGACTCGAAGCTTTTGACACTAGACCTTTGGAGAATGCTGAGACAGACCAGATTGGGATTCAGAACATCATAATGACCCACTGGTCTATTCACTAGGGTACCGCTGTGAAAGTTACCAGCAGTAATACAAGCAAGATGGGGGCACAGTCTGTGGGTTGAACAATTTTTCTCAAGATTACTTAGATCTAGCGTACAAAAAAACTAACCAGACATGTATTAGCTAATAATAGTGTGTATAATGTGCATAATGATGCTGAAAATGTGTCAAACTCTTCTTTAAGGCTATGTTCCACCAAGATTCTATACCCAAAGCACATACTCTGCGCACAGTTTCTAGGATTTTCTAGGCATTCGAATCTGTACGAATCCGTTGAGAGATATCACCTTGTAGCTCCAAAGAAAGCAACAAGTCAGCTCACAGACAGTGCATGATAGCGGCAGATTGTTGCCATAAACACAGCTTGTCGATCACGTAATAAATTTGGCGCCTTCTTTAATTTATAAGCAATTTCCAGTTCATTTGAAATGAAGCTTTATTAAAACAAAGTTTAATTTGAAAAAAGAAAGTACATATATTTAATCGGAGTACATTTATTTGAAAAAATATGTTAAAGTCCAATACCTTTGTACATCCATCTAATAAACAAAACATAGTATGTGTTCAAGTATCACATATCACAATGGCGAACATGAAAACACCGAAGTCCATGACAGTCACAACACAGTCCCGCAATCTTCACTGTCTTGGTAGATGTCCACGTCTCCATGACCACCCTGCAATGGAACAGAACCACTGGGCCTTGTCTTCCTTTGAAGCTCTTTTTGGTCTGTGTACATGGTAAACGAGGGTGTCTTCAAGGTTCTTATCCTGTTCCATTTACAAGGGACGATTCTAGGTTAGGTCCCTCGCGGTTCAGCCGCCGGTTCTGTACCTGGGCATACCTTGTTCTCATCAGGTTGTGCAGGAGACAACAGGTGGTAACAATGAGACGAACAGTGTCTGGCTCCTGGTCCATTGTTGTCAGCAACACACGGTCACTGTTGTTGTAGATTTGGGCGTCAAATCTATGTACGTGAATTTGAAGTCTGAGCTCACCATGGCAAAGAGTAAAGTGGAAACCCTTTGTAGTTGTAGGACTCTGAAGCACTGTGCAAGGGACACTTGATCTGCTTGGCATCAATTGCACCTGTGGTGTGAGGAAATATCCGCCTCTCGTACCAGTCGTCAGCCATGGATTTCCAGTCTTGCTCCATGTCAGGTAGACTCTTTTTGTGTGTTCAGCCAGGATGGTTGTGCACTTTCTCTGACTACCGTACTGATGGTGTTGTGGGGACATGACGTATGACATGTCCTTGTACCTTGTGCCAGAGTTGAAGGCCACACTCAGACCAGGTTGTAGGGGCTGCCGGTAGTTCGGGTCTGCTTCGTCAGTCGTCCAGCAAGGTGTAGAGACATCTTATCAAACATTTCTAGAGGCTTTTGCAGGAAGTTCACAATGGATGAGGAGTCCACATAGTACGGTTAAGCCATCAGGTTGTGGCATAGGCCCTTACATTGTCGCTTTTGGGCGTGCATTGATGAGGTTTTGAGCAGCAAAATACCATTGCAGACCGAATGCAGGGGTACTGATAATCTTCTTAGAAAGTTTTTGTCTGTGGATTATCAGCGACCTTTCAGCGAACATAAAATGGACAATGAACGTATTGTTAGCATAGCTGGCAGATTGTTGACCTACATGACATTTGTAAGGGGTTTTAATAGCTATGCATTTGCTTAACATACACTGACCCCAGTGAGACATAGGTTTTATAAAAGTTCACAGATCAGGTCTCAATTTGTCATCACCAGTCTGTAACTCCCGACCTTGAGTAACTGTATAGTATGTGCAGTCAAAAAATGCGGATTGGTTGCATTGTGACAATAATTATTCCTGATTTGTGAACTCATCGAATATTTTGACATATAATCAATATGTTCAATATAGTTGTATAGACCAAGACTAAGTGTGAAGCAACTATGAATCTGTATCAATCCAGAAATTTAAATAATGAACCATGATTACTCTCACTGCCTTAGTCATATTCTATTATGTTGGTAATTGTAATTTGAACTAACGCCAAGCGTCACAAAAGAGTGCGTATGCTCACACATACTCACACACTTAGTGTACACTTCTCACTAAGTGCCACGTGGCCATTCCCATTTCACACCACCAGCTGCCACGGTATCTTCTTTAGTATCTACTATAAAAAACAGACGGCACCCGAGGTCTTGATACATACAGAGACATATAAAGAAACACCTACTACCGTAAGTGCAAATGCAATTTCTGCCGTGGAGAGATAACAAACTCAAGACCAGGATGGTGCCGCTTTGGATACCATAGTTGTGTACGCAGGTGTTACAGTTCTTATATACTAAGCTCAATTAGCGCTACAGATATTCGTGTGTTTCATCACATTACAAACCACAGATGTGCACACCACGTTTGACCACAAGACACCCTAAGATCAACCAAGATGTCTGCATATATAATGGTTTCACATTTTACAGATTTGTTGCCAATATTTTACTCATATACAACCCACACAAATGCAGCAGTAAACTTCCCTATTTTAAACCAGTTTTAGACATTATGCACCCGAGTATACCCTCTGCTGTGTGAGTATGTGCCATGTAAACTGTAAAACATGAATAGTCGGCAGTTTGGTGATTTTCCGCACAAACTAACCTTCTCCCTACACCTTGGTTATATTTTGCGGCTGAGGTTATATTTTGCGTCACCAGGTCCATTTTCGGGGCTCTGGTTATGTTTTGCGTTAACGCAAAACATAACTGGTTATATTTTGCGTTGGTTATATTTTGCGGTCTAACAAACCGCCTCCTCGCTTTTTTGGATGCCTCCTCTGCCTCCTCGCTTTTAGATTTCGCCCTCGCTTTTTTGATAAAATATTTTGAAAATTTGTAATTCAGCTAGTAAATCAAAATTTCGCTTTTTTGGCTCTGGTTACGGGACTGCGCTATGGTACTTTTTTTTAATTTTGCTTTAGCGTTGGGGGTCACTCAACTTTTAAAATTGTTGGTGGGGTGATTGGGGGGGGGGGGTCGGTTAACGTTTCCTTTGAGCCCCCAAAAATGGACGACCCCCCATCTGCCACCCCCGGTATCGCTATTTATGATCGTTCCATAACTGGTATGATTATAATACCGAGACAGTTGAATCTACACAACTCTAAACGCCGATGAGTGTTCTTTTATGCTCACACAAAACTCCATTGAAGATTTGGAGCCAGACGTAAACCCATTCACCGAGTGTGGATGCCCCCGCGGGAAGCACGTACCTGTAGGAGGTAGAGCCGTACAGCGTGGTGCTGGTAGAGGCGGTGACCCGTGCAGTCTGTCCGGCCACGCAGCGCCCCACCACGGCGTTGGAGTGCATGCCGCGGTCCGAGGACGACCCCGTGTAGTAAATGCGCGTCAGCTGAAACAGACAGCAGCGTGCGGCTGTACTTCTGTAGACCAGTTGGCATATCTATGAATGTTGGGTAGTCTTTAGACAAACAAACAAGAGTGTATGGGTTTTACAATGCATTGTGGGTATTTTTAATTATGGCGGGTGGAAAGTTGATTGCAGCCACCTGGCGGTGAAAAATGGTATAACGATATGAAATGTGGTCTATCGTATATGTGTTTGTCTGTTCTTGTTTGTATATTTTTGCTACTTGCACCCTGATCAGAAGCACACCCATCCCCTTGTCCTGCAAACAGTCTCATTGGCAATGGTGTTTGTCGAATCTTTTAACAAGCACAGTCACCCTGAAAAAGTAGTTATATTAATTCTACTGCTTGCATCTAGAATAAAAAAAAGTTGCTATGGTGATTTGCTTCATTTGAATTTTTGAAAAGGCGGAAATGAACATGAGGTAGGCCTATTTGTCAAAATAATTCCTGTGTTTATTAAGTATATAGCTCATAGCAAATATGTTTGCATTAAGATAATGCGACTAGCTTTGAAATTAAGTTATAATACTGCGATGAGGTATTAAGTATCAGCTCTAAAAACAAAATGGTAGGAGGTCAACACTTGACGTTTTAAACTTTCAAAAGTTCAAAGTTACATATAATGCCATTGGTCGCAATAAAATGCATTATTCTTTTGGATGCAGTTGCGTCTATCAATTACATACAATTAGCTGTATATAGAACATTATAGGGTGCTTTATTGAAAACTAATTGTTGGTCATTTTTAAATTGATGAAAAACATATTTTCACACATTTCCAAAAATCATAACTCCCGGTTCCTGGTAGACCATCTTATACTACATTGAAAACATAGGGTAATAAGTTGTTATGCCAATGCGGGGGTTTCACCAAAAATTACAAACAGAAACAACTCGGCTTTTAGCGTGTACGAAACCCACACACTCTAAGGATAGTGCCCGCCACCTGCACACCTGCCCACCCTTTTCGGAAAAAAAGGTGGAATTTCTCTATACGTACCCACCTAAAGTTAGCCATGCAAGAACACCACCAGTAGATTCAAATACCGTTAAAAGATCATATATCCGTGTTATAGTTTTTTTTGTTTAGGGTTCCGGTAGCCGCTACTATACATAGTTTCGTGCACAATGTACAATGCGCTGTTTAGTTCATTTGCCTGGCTTGATCGAGTATGAAACTGGTGCAGGAACTAAGAAATACTTTGGGATTAAAAAAAAACAACTAAACACATAGATACGCTTTTGTGTTGGTATTAGTGCTTCAACTACAGGTTTTGCCAAAAGTATATGTTTTGCATGCTTAAAAAATTAATACAATGGTTGAACGGCCGCAGGACAATATTAAACATAAAAACAAAATTCGGTAGCCCGTTTTTCATTTTATGGCGTTGATTTCTATTCAGGATACGTTGTATTAGAATCTGTGTATATGACTTCATCCAGAACATTATCTGTAATCTAATGAAAGAGGTCATCACAATGCACAAGTCCATTACCATGTGCATGTATTCATGTACTTTTCTATAGCGTGTATCATCACACGACCACGTTATGACACGATTTAATAATGCACATTATTTGTAGTTGCCGTAAACAGATCGTATTTATCCACAATATCAGGTTTTCTCGTAAAGTGTGTACACTCAAATACTGTCCGGTAGTAATAATCATACGTTAATATATACTAAAACTTGATAATATTACAAAATCGACCAAACCTGGCAAGAGACATTTTCATATATATAAACAATAGTTTAACTGTATCCATAAATCATTATGTAATGCTTAATCTATACATTTCTAATTTTGAAAGAGACTCGCACAAGCGAGTCATGTCTAGCAATATCCACGATGATTAGCACCAACTTTCTCAATAAATGCCAAAGCTTTAATTGGTCGAGAAATGTGTTTGGGGGATTTAGATATGATTAACAATTATAAAAAATCTTGCCACGTCAATTTTCAAAAATAAGCACGCTGCAACCGAGTGCAAGTTGTTGTTTATTTTCTACATCTACTCGTACGGTATAAACGTTAGAATTAAATATTAAGTCCGCATATGTGGATATTGTACATAGATATGTATTATTGTATTAGTAATTTGTGTTTTGAAAAGGAGACTTCAGCCGGTAAAATGGTTTAATACAACAATCATACAACTTTAAAACAGTGGCTTCATAAGTGGCATTAAATAACAACACAATCACAAACAAGCTACATAATTTAAGCACAATGCCAATAATATCCCAGCTCACCCTATCATCGCCCACGAAGATGTCTGCTCCAAACGGAATGTAGTTGCTGCCGTTGTGCTGGTACAGCGTCACGAAGAAGAAGTACGTGCCGGTCACGGGGCAACTGAACTCGCCCGTGGACGAGTCGAAGTTGTCCCCCACGTCGGTGTTGACGCGAGTCCAGCGGATGGTTTCGCCCGCGCTGTACGTTACGTCCGAGCCCTGGGTCGCGGAGAAGGCCACGGGCGTGGTAACTGTAAACGTAAATGGTATTTCATAGCAGAATACTATTATGATGTAATCGTCATAGTTCTTATTGCTAGATCTTTCCCCACCCTTTCAAAATGTTTTCAAAAGGAAAACATTTGGAAACGGAGGCTGCATTGAATGTTAAGAAATGGAACTTTAACTCTCACGCTAGGAAGAGTATTTTTTGTTTACAGATGAGAAGCTTCATAGACTGAATACATTCATCTTGTATTTCATGGTAACCGGTGTGGTCGCTCTCAAGTGACTGGCTAGAGAGGCATTCAGTAATGAGTGTGATAGCATTACCTTTTCTGTTCTTCACCTCATCGAGCGCCTTTTCTAAGGTAATCTGGTTTGTCTGTAAATAAAGTAATAATTATTTGGCATTTGAGAAGGCATGCATTTATATAAAAACACTTGCTTACTAAAGGGCAAGCACTATCTTTTCTTATTTTTATAATTTTTTATTCACGTCAGTTATGAATAGGTGTCATATGCACATATATAAGATATCACGAGTAAGTAAATAAATAAAAATCTAAAAATATAAAAGAGATGTACATATATAATGACAATCTTAAACCATGTGACAAACAAGGAGGACTAAAAAGATGTCACACAAAAATGGAATGTCTTATTTCCATAGTGGACATTGATGTACAACGAAAAATACCTGACTAGAAATGCCACATGTATAAAAGAACACAATGATTGTTACTGGGCGAGGGGGTATACAGCTTTCATGAAAATCCAGTCACCAACATTTTCTCCAAAATCACTAGTCACCAATGCATTCCATTATCTTTTATCTCTCACCAGGAATAATTATTGAATATGTTGCATCACATTTCACAATCTTATAAATACAGCCAGTGCACAATTCACACCCAAGACTTAGACGAAATGACCCATCACAGTTTCGGAATTTGACCCCTTACTTAGTGAATATTTAGAAAAAAAAAAACATCCTTAAATCATTGATACCTTGAGCTTTGCGAGGTCCTCAGTAAGAACCTGGACCTTGGCCTTAAGCTGATCCACCTGTGTGGGGGCACCGTGGACAGCGCACAGGATTCCGGCAGCCAGCAAAATGTACATTTCTAGTGCTGAGAGAGTCAGAATGTACAATACAGTTATTGCCCGTCGACACTGGCGCTCCTGGTGCGAGCGAGATAAGATAAAGTGTCAGGTCAGACACACATGGTCTTTACCCACGTGTGCTGTGTATGCCTATCAAGAATGTCGTCTGTAGTGTTCGTAGGTTAAAACAGAAAAATAAATGTAAATGTAAATGTCTAGTTTGTGGTCTTAAATCACCGCTACATTGTGGCTATGCAGGATCAGACGGATCAACATGCGCACCAGGTCATTGGCATTCGTATTACAATCTATATCTTGCTCAATTTCCCGGGAGAATACAACACATCGCAACTTTAGCACAAACCTGCTTATCAATCAACATTATTAGCGCGAGTTCAGTTACCTGACCCGTACCGATTTAACTTGCAGGTACCCCGGAGCAGTATGCAACTTTTTAGAGATAATAAGTTTACTCAACGCCATCCAAATGACCCAAAAGAGAGACTAGGCACCTTAGAGCATGCTGGCGTGTGTCTCTTTGATTGAAAAAAAATGAAAGGGGTACATTATGCAAGTTTACTCAGTTAACGTCTATGTGGATAAAATGTGTCTGCATATTTGAATGGGGTTTATTATCTGTTCTTTGTGCCAGTGTAATATGCCTTGCCAAGTTAATGGCAAAGTTATGGAATAATGTGATTATAAAACTATTTCGCTACATGTCCGTCCATGTTGAATGGAGGCATTCGATACACAAGTAAGTAAACGTGTAATAATAATCTTCATGGGTATTTATTTCTACCAATGTATTATCACTATAGTTCACATCATTCTAATAGAGCCGATTCATAACAATTAAGGCAAACTTCATACTATGACATTCAATATACATAGTATATATTTGTAAACCTGATGGCAACACGTTCCCTCTCACATGAAGTATGTAGCACCATGAATATACTTTCGATAAACACACTTGTATGCACTCTACTTGAACAAATAACAAAGCAATGTTGTGTGAGCTTGATTTTCACATCTAACATAATGAAATAACCAGGTACATGAATTCCGTATATCCTGTATATTAGATATGAAATGTCACAAATCTATACCACAAACTAATATATAGATTACATTATAGCTTCAATAAATTATCAAGCGAGTGTATATAAATTGCACCGCATTTATATGATAAACAATGAGATACATTGTATGGTTCTACACTAGAGATAATTTCATTTTCATGCTACATCACCTTTTATCCCACATGTATACAGTTAACAATAACACAGTTTACACACAAGAACACTATCGTGATAATAATAACAATAATAATAATAACAATCCAAACTTATTACAACAAAGAATTCTAATCAGTTAAGCGTAGGGCACAACTCTCAGTACTACATGTACTTCCCTACTGCCCCCGCAGAATACGTGGAGACAGTAGCCCCTAAGAGACAGCTTGGCTAAAATGTCCGCACTGCCAGTTGTGTCTCCAGCTGGGGTGACTGGGTTTCGTGAATCGCCTGTCCACAAACCTCAGCTCTGCTGCGGCCGCGTCTTACCTTCCAATGATCAGTCAAAGCCATTCACACGTTTTAAAACCTTCGCCTCTGCAAGACGTGACACATTCACACTATTAAAATTCCATCTAGCATACAGGCAGATATGTAACTCAGCAAACTGCATTAGTGGATGCCAGCGATGGAACATGTCTATTGAAAGGTGTTGTCAGGAAAGTAATACTGAAAGAATGAACTACTTCCATATTGATAATCTTAAAACAAATGTAAATGCGGTGGTTTATAGATATTGGTGATACAAGTATTGCTCTCAAGACTATACATTTTACACCCGGTCATTGGCACACTTTCAAAAGATAGTGACATAGAAGATCAAATCCATTGATGCATTTGCCTATGTATCACAGTAACTTATGCTACAGGTCACGTCCTGGCCTCCTCTTCGTCCTCTTCATGCTCGCTGAGCACGGCCTCCCGCGGGGTGAAGCCTCGGCCGCCACCGGTGGGGTGGTGCGTAGGGATGTGGATGGGCAGACTGCGTGCGCTCAGCCGACGCTGCTTGTGCTCAGTGAGCTGGTGAGCGCTCAACTCAAGCGTGTCCACGGGACGCACCTGCCAACATAAATGCCGCATGTGTAATTAGCATTATCACTCAAATTAATACCATAGGAAGATCCACGGCCGTGCCCCATTTACCACAAAAATATTTCATTTAGAGGTTGTTGTTTTTTTAGATCCCTCAAGTGCAACCACCCACTGTCTGAAACCTTGGATCTGCTAGTGACTATGGGAGCATTGCAAGTGTTGCAGGAGGAAATGATAAAGACTGTCTAAGATATTTCCAGAATGCTATTGCTTCTAACCTCCTTGTGTCTCAATGGTGGTACTACAATAGTGATAATCGTGTATTGGACACAGGGACCCGGCGCTTACCTTCGGAGCGCCATTTCACCATTTGATAAGGCTGTATGCAGCTGGACTCACCTTGTGGGAGCTTGAGTGATCGATTTTGTACTGACTGTACTGAGTAGTCGATGTTGTACTGACTGTATTGAGTAGTCGTCATTATACAGAGTGTGCTGGGTAGTCTATATTTTACTGACTGTACTGAGTAGTCGATGTACTGACCTCATGGAAGCGCGAGTAGTCGATGTTGTACTTGCCGTCCTGGCGCTGGTACGTGACCAGCGGCGCCAGCTTGTGGCCCCACATGATCTCGCCGGGCAGGTACGACGTGCGGATCTGGGTGGTGGCACCTACATGTAAATGTAAATTTGCTGGTTTAATGTCATGATCCGATCACGACTTTACATCTTATACTAGTTCATTGGCACACTTGTCAAGCAGTGGCCAACTATTTAGGGATTTTTTTTCTTCAACATCCATACTACGTAACCAGATCCCAACGGAAATCAAACCCACGACCTACTTGTTATGAGTCCAACTCTATATATATATCCACTCGACCACAGACGCATACATGTATGCAAAGCGGAGTGTGCGCAAGCATAGAAGAACATGTTAATATAAACATCGTAGATAAGTCACACGGAGACAGAACTCAATATTGATAGTCTAATATGCTGAAATTTCCATAATCTTAAAATTGTGTGCAAGTGAGCAAGCGTGGCATGTTGTGACACATACTGTACCAGTCATTTTGTTGGTGTGACACATACTGATCATTTCGTCATTGTCACACGTGCCGGTCATCTGGTCATTGTGACACATACCGGTCATCTCGTTGACGCCCTCGAGCACGACGATGATCTCGAAGTCGTCTGCGAGGAGGCGGTCGGGCGTCTCGTCCCACAGCGGGCTGGCCTCGTCGATGCGGTGCACAACAGTGATCGGCCACGCCATGAAGTACAAGTCGTCAGACTCGGCGTGCAGCTCCAACTTGTACCTGCACAGACGGGGACAGACACCCTGGATATCAAGGGCTCAATGTATTGCTCAAAACTTGCTTAAGAGCCCTTGACATCTTCCTTATTAGGTCAAAGAATGAAATAGATCAAAAGTGTTCAAAGAACACTGCGTCGCTAGAACGACGTTGACTGATGGGCAATTAAGATATGTACTGAAATAATGTATACTTTACAATCAAGACATTTATGAATTTGAGGAGAAAGCATCAGAATGAATCAGAATCAATATATCCAGCAAAAAGATATTTCTGTTGTCATATAATAGTATTGAATAACAGATAATAATCGGTATCAGTTTCAAATCCAATAATCAATTTTGCTGCTAGGTTGGAATATTGATTTTTTTCGTGTTGGCTAAGTGAATTGAATATCATTAAAAATGTCATAAAAGCACTTCTAGAAAGCAAAGTTTAATTGGCAGAGTGCCCAAAATCGAACCACTTCGGTGTCGCCTCATACCTCATAGTCATGTAAAGTTTGAACGAAATTGGTGCAACGGTTAAAGCTCTAGCTTGTTCGGAGACATACAAAACATACATAGTTATAGTTAGTTAGTTAGTTAGTTAGTTAGTTACATGTAGTTAGTTAGTTAGTTAGTTAGTTAGTTAGTTAGTTAGTTAGTTAGTTAGTTAGTTAGTTACATAGTTAGTTAGTTAGTTAGTTAGTTAGTTAGTTAGTTAGTTAGTTAGTTAGTTAGTTAGTTAGTTAGTTAGTTAGTTAGTTAGTTAGTTACAAACGAACGAGACACAATGCTTGCTTCAACAGCTGAGCTGAAGCGACGCAATAATGCATAAAGTAATAATGTAACATTTCTATAGCGCCTTTTAAAATAAAGTGATATTGACATGTCAAAAGTATCTATCATGTCAAAAGTAAATTATCGATGACTTTGCGCTGATTGGCTAGTTTTCTAGGTTATACTTGGGAAGAACATAGAGGGCCCTGTGACATGACCTGATATTATATAGAGTGGGAATAGGTAACCTTGATAAAAATGAAGTCACCAACATTTGTTTCCTAAATCACAAGCCACTAATACATTTCATTGTTTTTTACCAATCACCAGGAAATGAATAGGTTGCATTACATTACACACACTAAATTCAAGTATTTTTACTATGTGACCCCCTCCACAACGGCAATTACTCTTGTTAAGCTGCATAAACTGTCATAATGACACTATTCGTTAATTATGTTTTGTTGTTAAAGTAGATCATCGTTATCTCGACAGTGTATGTCTCGAATTTCTCTCACACCGAAGTTAATTTCCTTTCGGCTTAACAACATTATGAGCACATATCATTTGCTTATGGCGAATTTTGGCTATCTCGAATATTTTACCGTTGTCCCTACATATGCAAGATAGCAAGTCTCTGCTGCAAATTCTATAACACTCATACCAGTGGTCAAACTGCATGTCCATAACTGAGCTCAGCTAAATAGCAAGGGAGAATTGTGACTGATTGTAGCTCTAATAGATATGACTCATGATAGAGTAGATCAAGTCAATACTTTACCTTGCATGGTCATGATATTAGTGGTTTACATCCTGTAATAGGTTCAAATTTTATTCAAAAGTTAAAATTAAGTGTGATTCCAGTAGTGGACTGGTGTATGTATATAGAGTTTCTATGCTTACCTTCTCTCTCTACTAAGAGCCTGCGGCAAGGGCAGCATTCTGGGCTACTTTGTTACTTGCCCAAATACTAGTTGTTGTAATGACCACGGCATGCTATCTTTTTATATTAAAGAGGAAGTCGATAGCAATTCAAGCATTAGAAATCTATAACTACACTGATGTGCAGTCCACGCCAGCGACTTACCGCTTGAAGTCGGCTGTCTCTGACTCCGGAGCATCGAGCGCCGCGCTCTTGCCCTTGTTCTTGTTCTTCTGGCGAACGAGGATGGCGGAGAGCGTGACGCAGATCATGTGAGCCCTATAACACACAAGACAGTCCTAAAGAGGCCTACAGCAGACGACATACACAAGGTGAATCAGTCAATGACGCTTATCACCTGCCAACGTTCCTATGTTCTTGTTCTTCGTGTTGTAGTACACCAAATGGTCACGTTCATTCATAATCACTGCACAGTACCTATTGCTGGGAAAGACTTGAGATTACAAGGGTGTATGGATGCGAAACCGAGAGCACATTTATCAGTGACGATTGTAAAAATATTTAAGCGACTGTGTGCAGTGCTCGGGTTGAATACATTTACATCACGGCGGGAGGGGTCCAGTGAGAATAAAAAAATAAGTTGGTTGTTAGTTCAACTTTAATCAGTGTCATCTGTATTTTTAAAACCCAATTGAAATTGAAGTATTGTGCAGTGATTATGAATGAGTAGTAGGGAGCATTGGGACATGGGAATACGCCTCAAATTTTATGGAATGTGGCCAAGACCCCTTATCCCCCTCCCCCTCCTCCCCAGTAACCAGCACTACTTTAAATACATTCATTGGACATAGATATATTGGAATTAATTGAGTGGGGTGTAAGCGTTGACATTTCTTGACAATTCTTTCTCTACCACGTCTATAGGACTTTATCACATAACCTTCACGGAACCTTCTATGTGATAAGCAGGAACATCAGTACAGTTCGTTTGCGTTATGTAAAAAAGAGGCTACAGTGTTACTGTTAAAAACGTTATGCCTCATACAAATCCTTCGAAAAACTTTATTTGTTTAGTACAACATACATGATGTATTTTGTGTTAAACGTAAACTCGAATGAACTGGCAGAACCTTACTTGCGCATGTCTCCGATGCGGAACATGAGACAGAGGTGTCGGTCGTGCTTGTGGATGACGGCGTGCTTGCTGAACATCACCGTCTCGGCGCGCTTGCGGGCGTGACCCAGCTTGGCGAAGATGATGCCTGCCACACAACACAGAGCCCCGTAGTTAAAGTATTAGAATTATATCAAATCAAATCATTTTATCAACTCATATATAAATTGATAGTTATGTCCATTTAACAAGTAAAAGCCTATATGCAGGGTGAATAATCAGCTATTGCAGTTTCTAACATGACATACGTTTAAAATGCACATTCAAAAAAATATTAGAAAAATCTATAATATAGAAGTGGCGCGAGTAGCAACCGTATGGTCTATGAAGTACACAGATTTATAGTCGTAGTCAACTCATTATCCACTCACAGAATCAACGGAGTAATTTTACGCGACTTGTAGAGTAGCGCCATGTCTACCACCGCGCGGGCGTTATATTACCTCAAATCTCAATCAATGTGCACGCAAGTAAATAAATGCTAACGTCATCTGGAGGGGGGGGGGGGAGGGTCATCGAAAGCAGACGAAAGCTGACGAGGGGGTGGGTGGGTCAAAATGAGACAAATTTTGGCTGACGTAATTTGTGAAAGATCCCTAACATGATGCAGGTGAGATATTTACCTATATCACATTCAAACATGATAATACATGATTTCTCCCATTTAAAACTGTTATTGTAATTTGAAAACATTTCAGAAACTTCACCATCATTAAATGATTAACCACAGACAGCTGGTTCTAGTGTTTACACCGAAATAACTCATGATTAAGTAGACTACACGTCCAGTTTTAATTATTGCCTACCATATTTTGATACATGATTGATTGGTTTCACCCATTTGATATCCATTATCAAAAGCTATCATATTAAAACTTTCCAACAAATACCTGAAATTCATATAATTAATTCACAAGCATTGGAAAACATGCATGCATATTCCATAAATTCGCCATACCATGAAAATACTAAGATAGACCTTCTCATATTTTCCTTGTGTGGCCATTATAATACAACACCATACAATATATATAGACAGACCATTATTTTAGCAGGGAGGGCTGTAGAAAAGCTTTTTTTACATGCTCAAACCTTTGAGCAGAGATAGTTTAAGCTCATAGCTCTGCGGCCTGAATGATAGGCACATGAAATTTTCAACAATGGAAATAATCTTTTGTCAACAGATCTCATCGGTATAACCAAACTCTAACGCACATTGAGTGTATGAATTAAATGTAGTATTGTTTGTATTAATGCCTTGTATCAGTTTAAGTTAATTTATTGTGAAGATTTCGAACATAATCACAAGTTTTTAATTCCAAATTGTAGAGAGGCAGATTAATGAAACATGGGGGGGCAGCGATTCCACCAATATAACTATCTATGGGTCTTAATATAAGTTTGATGTATATAAGAGAATTTCACCGACTTTATTTGCATTTGGTTTCCATGACACCATTTCAGTTTTTGGCCCTTAGTTTTTCTGCTCTAGATACTAAAATGTTTGTTGTACTAGTCTGAAACGTCGACAACACACGTGTGGTAAGTTATGTCACATTTGCAACGTAACCGAGGCCACATCTAGCTGCTAGTTTTCAAATTAAAGCTCCTGTCTCAACCTGTGTCAACCAGCCCCACTCCCCACATTAATACGGCGTCTTGAGTTTGAATACGACGCCTATGAACTTTTTTCACATTGCTATATTAGGACGTCTTACATCCGACCGACGACGTCATATTTATGACGTGTTGAACCTGCAACACGTAATAATATTTGATAATTTACGCTTTCCGTAGTGCAGCGCCCGCTAGTTGACTCTTTCAACGCGTCATGACGCTATAAATAATAGACTGTGAAAAATTAAGACTTATTAGTGTGTTTACATAATTACTGACAGAATTTTTTATCAATTAAGAGAAAGTATTACTAGTTTAAAGGATTGAGTTTGTGGTCCAGTGACAATTGTTTTTTGTGATTATTTGTTATTGTGTCATGTTTAGATACTCAGATATGGACATAGAAATGTTTTAGTCCGAATAGCAAAGTTGGTGCAGAATTTGTAGAGTTTACTACTTTTAGTTGTGTCCTACAATGTATATGTAAGAGTACATTCCATGTCTTGTTGTGTGGCACGTATTACATTTTTATTTTACTAAGCACTTTTTTATAGTTGTTTGCAGGTTCTTTCAAATTGTTATCAGACCAGCAAGCATTGGTCATTGTAAAAAGAATGAATATTTATTCTTTGTTTTACTATTTTATTATTATTAGATTTATTCCTGATTACTTTAGTCAGTTTTTGCAATCCTTTGTAAATACATGAGTACTAATTTGTAAATGAATATGCTGAAAGAGCATAACCATTTGTTGTGATTTGTTTATTTGGTAATTAATTCAAAATGAAGTATTATCATATTACCATGACTGCAAGATGGATCTATTTACTGATTTTAAATAAATTTTCAATATGTGACTTCCATATTATTTTTTCTAGGATCCACATAATCCACGAATACTGGGGGAGTACAGCACCATGTCTATCAACCTAGAACAAGAACGCAGGATCAAATTTACTCTTCATGAGGGTGGCTTTACTCTCGTGGAGTAATTTTACGTCTTGAAGGGTGATTTTACTCTCATGGAGTAAATTTACCCTGTATTCTTAGTTTTAGGATTACCCCACCAGTTGAGTAATTTTACCTCCTAAGGAGTATTTTTACTCCATAGGGAGTATTTTTACTCCATAATGTTTTTTGGGGTGTCAATTTAGACATAGGTGCTGTACTCCCCTAATGGAGTAACTTTTACTCTATAAATTCTAAGAGTGTCAAATCAACATAGTTCTAGTTCATGAATGAAAATTGAGACTGATACTTTGGAAAATAAGCAATATGAAAGGTTTTGGTGGCCTCTGGATCTGCCGACGCGCACACCCAGCTACCCCCGTTTCTCACCGGTGACGACGCACTGGACGACGACGCCGAATAGCGACTGCACCATCATGAGCACGACGGCCTCGGGGCAGTCCTCCGTCACCGCCCGCGTGCCGTACCCGATCGTCTGCTGCGTCTCCACCGAGAACAGCAGCGCGGACACGAAGCTGTTCACGCCAGAGACGCACGGCGAGCCGGCCCCTCTACAGGCATAAACAAATCAGCCTTCTGATGGACATTACTGTAGAACCTCTCTATTAAAGCCACTTGTTAGACAGACTTAAAGTGGCCTCACTGGAGAGGTGGTTGTCTGTATTTGGAGGTTTCCATTGGAATAATCTTGAATGATTGGGATTTCGAAAAGTGGTCTTATATTACAGGTGGTCTTATTATAGAGGTTGTCTATTATAGGGGTGGTCTCCATATAGAGGTGGTCTTATTATAGGTGCCGTCTCAATAAAGAGATGGTCTTATTGTTGTCATAGTTTCAGTAGAGAGGTGGCTGTATTACAGGGGTGGTCTCAATATAGAGGTTGTCTTATTATAGATGTGGTCTCATTATAAATACGGTCTCATTATAGAGGTGGTCTCATTAGAGAGTTGGTCTTATTTGGATGCTCTACTGTATTCTGCAGATCAAAGTGTGTTTCAGAATAACATGTCTAATTGCATTTTAATTGAGTTGTTAGCCAAGTAGGCGACAATGTCTAACCTCAGATGGGTGATGAGCCACCACAGCAGAGCGAACAGCACCCAGCCCAGCAGGAAGGCCAGCACGAACAGCAACAGTGACCACTTCCACTTCATCTCCAGTAGCGTGGTGAAGAAGTCCTCGGCGTAGCGCTGAGCTTTCTTCTCAATGTTTGTGTTAGACAGGTTATAGTAGCCGTTCTTAAAAACTAGTCTTTCTCTTTTGCGGTTTGCATACAGCCTCCCACGCTTGGCAATGTCAAGGATCTGTTTGGTCTTCTTAGTCCAACTCTTATATACCTCCTCTTCTTGTTGTTGATGTTGTTGTTGGTGGTTGTGGTCGTGGTAGTGGTAGCCATTATCATTGGCTTTTAGTCCACTTTCAATATCCACTTGGTCATATGCGTGATGGTGTCTGGTGGCTTTCCGGAAGTCCTGGTCATCTGAGATTGACAGTGACCGTTGGATGTTGAAGAACACATTGTTGTTGTTTAGTTTAATGGCTGGGGATGTTGGCGTGGATGCGGGTTTCTCCACCAGTAGAGGAGAGCTTGGCCGGCTGCCAGATGACGGCTCTAATGCGAACCTAGTATGTGGAAACATATATACTTTGAGTTACAACGCTGCACTGCTACACAGAGGCAACGCATTTGTTACAGTGGAAACTCGCTATCTCAAATATGTAGGGACATAGGGATGTACAGTAAAATGTTGGATATAGCCAAATTATCGATAACAAACTGATATCTGTACATAATGTTTGTCAAATGGAAATAAAATAAACTTGAAAAAATAGAATATTCGAGATGAGAAATATCGGGATAACGAGTTTCTGGTGTAGTAAGTTATCTGTAAGTAGGTCAGTCTTTGGTATATAGGAAAACGATAAAAAGTATCCATTGGAGCAAAACTATATTTGGAATTAATGTTAATCCTGATTGGACACAAAGTAGTCTGCAGCTAATATGTACAGTAGAAACTTGTTGCCCCGATATTGCTTCTCTTTCTTTTAATAGAGGTTAATTTGATTTGCATTCGACAGCACTGTGACCGCATATCAGTTGGTTTTCTCGAATAATGGCTATTTCGAACACTGATTTGCAGTTCCTACAGATTCGAGATATTGAGCTTCTACTGTGCACCATTTCTAATCCTGGTTACATCTATATATTTCTCCTTACCTGCATACCCTTCTAAGACACACACTGTGATATATTATTATGGTCATTTCACTATCTACAAAAAGGGTGCCATTCGTTAAGGATCACCTGACGCCACCAGCTGAAGACACCGGCTCTGACAGGGATGACGGGCTGCGAGGGGCGTAATCTGGATCCGCCGGACCCGCGTCCTGGTCGTAGTTCACCACCGTGAAGACGCGTTGAGATCCATGCACGGAGCGGACACTGGGCCGGCGGGAGCGGCGGGGCGCACGTTCGGCCTCTACAAGGAAACACACACATCAGCCGCTGATGGACATCAATATACAGCAGAAACACGTTATCTCGATATTCCTTATCTCGAATTTTCTCTTAACTTGAAGTTAATTTCATGTGAATTCAACAACATCATTAACACATATCGAATTTTTATTGTCTCGAACATTTTACTGTTTTCTTACGGATTCGAGATTGGGAGTCTCCACTGTACTTGTTCAGATAGGAGAATGTGTCAAAATTTCAGTTTTGCTGCATGTTTAAGAAAATGTTTAAAGTGACATCGTCCAACATAAGAAATTGCAGTAATGAGGTAGCAGTTAACACATTGTGATATCACTCTATACAAATGTGATATATGTAATATAATAATGTAATATATGTATTGTTATTTTATTATGTATACTTGTTGGGCATCATATGGTAAAACATTAAAATATTTGATTTTACATATTCAACAACCGAATCGCATGTACATGTAAGCGCTAAATTGGCCACAAACAACACTACTTTCATACACTTGCATAGACTTGTTAGATCGTTTATTCGGGATGTTGATCCTCTGAAAAGATTAGATTCATTGTCAGAATTTACAGCAATTTGTTAGAACAACAAACATAGTGTTAAGATAAGTGGTGAACTGTACCAGGCCATCAATGGCACATGCAGTTATAGTATTTACGGTGATAAAACAAGTCTACAATCGTGCAGAAAAACATATGAGTCACAAAATATATGTTTTATTGCATGGTATCGTGATGCGATAGTGGAAGAACAAACAACGAAGAACAGAAATAAACCATCTGTGAAAATCATACTTACATAGGCGTTTGTGAGACCAGGCTGTTAAGCGAAGAGTCATGGTGAAAGCAATACAATGTCATAGCCAAATGAGTATTTATGTCAAATACCATAGAAACTCGTTATCTCGAATATTTAGGAACGTCATTTTCAATTTCGAGATAACAGAAAACTCTGGATGAGCAATATCGAGATAACCAGTTTCCACAGTAACACAAATTGTTCAAAGGACTTTTGTCAGATACAATTCCATACACAACTGACTAGGTCTATTATTTGGATTATTACTACTGTGTTTGTTGAGGTTTTAAGATACACACAAATACTGTTACATTTAATATAATAAGAACAACGTGTAATGTAACCGTTTAAAATATAGTTACACTAACGAGTTTTGTAACCAAGCACCTGAAATTTGCCCAGCTGCCGTAAAATGTAGCCGGTAAATTGTAAACACGCCGATAACCTCAAATCTCTTAAGTTCTGCTTTAGAACCGGGTGATGGACGCCAATAGGTTTAGCTTGAAGAAAAATGTGCTATATAATGTATCAAACGGTCACATACGTTTATACGTAGTGACAACACCGGCGTTCTAGTTTGTGTCCCTGCACTAGTTCTCTGCTCTTTGTTGGCTCCGTGCAAAGCCTCTACCCAAGTTTCCAATTTGAAATGCTGAAGCAGTCCATGAAGGCGATAGACAGGGCATCATGGAGTGATTTCAAAGCTCCCCGTGCCAACCGCGGTTCTGTTATGCTAGTTGGGGGTGGAGGGGGGAGGCTGAAGTGGAGGGCGCGTCGCTGATAGTCGTCAAAAGAATCACGTAATCGATTAAAAGAAGTGTATTAATGCAGGACGCTTTTTCTGGGGTTTGGTTATAATATATAAATGTCAATCGGTTACATTATAAACACAAACACACACTGGCATGGAATACTTTGAACACATTGAGTTTGGTAAGACTCCATCACCAGGATGACACTTACTAATGCATGGTTTTGGCTGGTCGGTGATAGTTTCTGTGGCTGCTACTGTTTGAGGACACGTGGCAACGCATAGTGTAAACAGAATGCAGAATGAAAATCATACCAGGTGAGGACATGGCTGACTATCTAAGATGCTAAAATTTCCTCGGTTGGTATGTCCCTTAACATACACTATCACATTATCGAAAAAGGTCATCAAAGTTTACACGTGCTTCTCATAGGCAGATCCAGGGGGCGGGGAGAAGGAAGTACCCCCTATCTGAAAACCTGGATCTGCCATTGCTCCTCTAACTGATAATCAGCTTAAAAGCCATAAATGTCAAATAGGAAAACACTTTGCTACAGATTTTGTCTTACTGTGCTAAGTATTAAAGTACATGTTTAAATAGATAAATTTACATTATATACAATGTATGTATATATAGCATATCACTTAATTTTAAGACAATATAATATCAATGCATGTGTATCTCATGTTCATAACTGTCCCATACATATATCATGTAAAATTGTGCATTTTAATGTGATCTTTTATACTTATTGCGATTTAATATTATGTCTAGTTGCATAAAAACTAAATGCTTGTGTTTTTTCCGAAGCTTGCTTGTGAAATCAATTCCAATTTTCTGTGTGTGTGTGTGTGTGCGCGCGTGTGTGTCTGTGTCTGTGTCTGTGTGTGTGGTCTATAGCAAGCAGGATCCTATCACGTGATGTAGTAAAATGGAAGCTCAGAGAGTTGTAAAACCTGTCTTAATCTATGCCAGTACATTGGTAGGAACTTGCTTGCTATAGATGGAGCACACAGAAAGACGATTAGAATAAAAATCAATAAATTGTGACAAATAAAAAAGTGCCATACTGTGCTGTAGCTCCTCTATCTCCACGTCACTCTCCTCGGACGAGCTGACCCCGCCGCCACCGCAGGGGTCATCACTGCCCAGCATCCCGGCCGGGAACATAACGCCATCGTGGGTCACCGGGGCCATGGGGCTGGTGGCTGCGACAGTGGACAGTGGTCAGAACAGGGGGTTGGGAATCAGCTGTTGTAGCGCATCATTGAATTATTGCTTTATTTGGATTTTGGAAACAAAAAACTGCATGCTATGTTTACTAGATGTTGATAAAATGATGACAATAAGGTATGTGCATTTTAATCTGCAATGTGGTATTTTACTATGCACTTTATGCGAATTAAACTTACAAAATACAATAAAGTTACACGTATTCATGATTTTACTCTATATGGATGAGCTCTGGATAAAAGCAGGATGGTTAAACTGGGGATATTTCTTACTTGTGTCTAGAGTGTCATACCCGTATGCTGATACAGACGACATGCGACGTTTGTAGAAATCCATGGTGAATTAATCACACATACCAGATACACAATCAACTATTTTATAATATTTGTTACCAAACTTGCAATACTATGTAAACGATTGTTATTGCCGAGTAAACGTGCCAAATTTCTTCTTTACAAGTTCTTATGGTGTAATTATCAATTGCACTTTAAATTTGGGCCAAAGAGCATTACTCTTAAGCTTCAAGCTGAAGATTGTACATGCACAGGTCCACTTATTGTATTATTGCTCATTAAAATTGTCATAAATGCGGCAATCCCGATATACAATGCAACATAAATTATAGTGCATCAGAGGAAACCATCCAGTGGCTTATTGATAATAGCCATATGCGGAACATTCGATTACAAAATTACGTATTTGGGCAAGCAGATAGATGAGTTAGTAGACCATAAATACTGTGTTGTGCTGTTTCTTGCAAAATTATTAAACGTCATGTCATGAAACAACTTTCTAGTTTATGAAGCTACCAAAATACATTACACCGGTGGCGTAATTTTTAACACTATCAGTTCTCTCATTTATAAAATATATTCCTGCATTTCATTATGCATTGGATATTCCATAATTGTCCGTATGATCACAATATATACAGTGCCACAAATTTATTGATAAACTTTGAACATCAACAGATGAGGTGACTGGAGTAAACTGATGATAATTATCTCTTTATGTATCGTGTTTGCTCTTCAATCATTCAAAGACTATTTACATTGTTCACAGTAATATTTTGTTTGAACACACTTACTGAGATATCGACATCATTTGAACATGATAAAGTCTACTGGTCTCGAAAATTTCTGTTTTTCGTGGTAGTGTCCGGTTTAAGGTCATTTACTTTTTAATCACGTCATCAATATATACACGATTACTGTTTACATCAAATTGGCAGGGACAGGATACATGTACATCCTTTGTTTCAGAATACGTGGATGTAGACTACGGTTTATGAAAGACCGAATAGGTGTATTGATAAAGAGAGACAGAATTCACTATCCTGAGACAGGCAAACCAGAGGTCATCTGGGAATTCACTGAGACCAACTGTACGCATACTCACAGACGCACGGGACAATTCTATGGTCCGGTCACGCCTGGTATCCTCTGGATCTGTCTATGTCATCATCACGGGCTGTATTCCAGATATGACTGTTTGGATTCGTTAATTTAAAGTTGTAGTTTGGATAAATCTACAGCAAATGTGTATGATTGTATATCAACACACGTTTTTACATATCCAAACTACACTCTCCAATTAGAAACAAAAATGATTGCACATAAATGCCACTGCATGCAGCCTTCAGATACTACATGCATATTTCATATGATAAGGTTCATACTTACTTTATATTTGAATGTTTGAAAAGTGATATCTATTACACTGTTCACAGTCTCAATTCTCGGGGAGTATATGCATGCTTTAAATGATTTCCAGAAATATCTATCAGATGACACGTGTTTGTGTAATGGACTTTTTATTCATGCTGGTTCCCCTGATATGCACTTTGACCACTAGTATACATGTACTTCCATTTATGATGCCTACTGATGTATTCATACATGATAAGCAATGCACCATGATTCATTGCTTATCTAGCGGGAAATCCAGTAGCATTCCACTAACCGTGACATAATCGGATGTGCATGCTTTCGAGGGATGGGTGTATAAAAAATAGTGAGTTGTGGGGGGGAAAAGGCAAAAATAAAAGGTGTTTAATTTCAAGTTAGTGTGATGTTGGAGAAAAACACTGCACATTTTCGTGATTTGGGAAAAATGCCAAAAAAATAGGGGGGGGGGGTGTAGTATTTGTTGACCCCCAAAACTCGCCCTAGAGAATCCCGATGGGGGTTGTCTTTTGGTGCTGTGGAGCCGTTCTGGATGACTTGGTACATGTACGTCCACGACTTGCTGGAACCAGAACCCCGCGTGTTCAAATGATTGCCCACTGAGCACAAGGTCCCCGAAGTGATCGTCACTGGTGGGGACGTGGTCCGCCAGTGGATTAACCATACAAGCCAAAGTTATCACTTTATGGTTTTAAGGATATTAAAGCAAATATTTACAGTACGCTTTCAACAGCCTCTGCTGTTTTTGGTCGCAGTAATATTTGCTTTAATAGCATGTTTAAAACTATAGAAATATAACTCTGTCTATGAAATCCAGAATAAATAGACTTCCATATGAAAAAAACTATATGAGATTGTTTGGAAGCATATACTTATCTGCCATTCTCGACTAGCGTCCAGTTGCTATTTGCATGTGTGTTTGAATCTTTCTTATAGCCTCTTGTGATCGTGACCATTTTCACAGATGTGTCTCTGTGTTACGCATCTGTAGAAGTACTAGGAGCATATCAACATGGTCATACTGAAATGTTAAATGATAAAAACGACCTGATACCCATGCTGTAAGTCAAACTGAACCACCTGATAGATTATTGAGCGGTATTAACCAAATAAAATATCTGTGACTTACCGACTAGGCCATATCTTCGCCTTCGTATCCTAGATATAGTGTGAGCCATGTCACAGGAACAAATTATCGTTCTCTTGCCATAATTATAATGAACACATTGTGCAATACTAAGTAATGAGTAAATCCATTGTACCACTTTTCAAAAGGAAACTCCGTTTTAAACAGTATTATCCAAAATAATAGTATTTTCATCGCAAACTAACTGTATCTGTTTATGCGTAAACATTGTGTCATTAACCAGGGTGCTACATTGAACAAGGTAATCATATATCCATTACATACCATTATTTTGAACACAACGTAACATAACTTTTGTACAAATCTGAACACAACCTTACTTCAAAGAGCTTCACGCTGTTGGCATTATACTCACTATTATGTGCTTAACAATGAGTATGCAAAGGCTTATGAAAATTCACTGGTAATCTAAAAAGTAAATACACTATTTGGTGAGAGATTGATTGGGATTGTGGCATATCAAATATGGATTTGCTCAGGATCTGACTGCTAATTGCTCACATGTCGCCACACCTGATTGGTGTTGTGAATGAACATCAAATAATAGCTTTGATTGGGCAAAAATGTTGGCCAAGGTTTAATGATTAAAATGCAATCATTGATATGTGTACTTTCTGGGCGTACCATCAAGTTTGCATTGGGGAAAGTTGTTTTTTTTAAAAAAAACCGCTGCCAAAATGGCCATCGTCATGATTTTTTTTCCATTCTGCCACAGCAAGGTATCATCTATCAAATTTTATAGATATATGTAATGACCACCTTCTCGGGGGAAGATGGATTTTTTCTAACTATCAGAAATCCTATATAGATTTTCAACTAACATTATATAATATCCCCGGATAATGCAGGGTCCTTTACTATTGACACGCTGAACTCATTCATAATGTTAAATTTGCATTTGAACACAATCCAAGATGGCCCAATATGGTGGATATTGTCATAGATTATCTATCTATTACAGATACTATCATCGTACATCTGGAGGTAGTGACTCATTTTCTATTTGATTTGTTAGTGAATTGAAACACCATAGAAATCAGGATGACGATTTTGTGATATATTCATTTTGATTCCACCTATATCACAGTATTAATTGCGTTAGTTCATATAATGTTAATATCACAAGATAACGTCTTACTCCCTGCCCAAGCAGAAAAGGCATGGCCACGATACAACCCTTGAAATTGTAAAAAATAAATAGGAAAGTATCTCTCCATTCATTCAGCCTGCTGATATACACGTATATTTGGCTATCTTCGTTCCATTTATTATTTTAAAGTTACTTTAAAATAAAATAGTTCTAGAGTCAATGCAAACAGTCAGTATAACATGAACTAAAGCTAGGCAGTTTTTGTTTTTGTTTTTTTTTTTGCATATTAATTTCTGTAATTAATAAACCTGTTTCTATATTTTTTGTATTTCATTGATCAGGCCGTACGGGTATACTGATAAGAGGACATCCAACTTGTGATAAACATTTCCAGAACTATCTTGCTGATATATTACGGATTTATGTAAGTCAGCTATACATTTCTGCTACTTCCCATTGTACTGTAATGCACACGCATATTGTTTTTTGTATTTGTTTTTTATATATCACAATGCAAACTCCGCGAACATTTTCATGGTATATTTCCATGTAGGGGAGACTGCTACTTTCCATGGCACTGTAATGCACAAGAGCATATTGTTTTTACGTAAAGGTGTATTGTTTTTATATATCACAATGCAAACTTCACGAACATTTTTGCCCAAACCACAACATGGTGGAGGAAACGAGGGATTTTGTGTGTGGAGAATAGATGGTTCGATACATTTAATATAAACGTGACGCACCAGCTGAAAATATGGCATGTAGGGGGGCCGCCACTCCATCATGTATCTCCACACATATATTTCAGTCGTCCGAGGCGAAAGCTATTGTTTTAAACAAAAAAAAGTTTAATTTCAGTCGTTGAATATGAAAATCTAATACATATAAAAAGAAACAGTCGTTGAATATGAAAATGATTCTTGCGATTACATTGCTCATCGGCTACATCTACCTCTAACACATTCTGAAAATGCATGATGGGACGGTTACAAATGAATGACAGTGGCTTACTATTTAAATAGTGATTGGACGTACATTTTAAGCCTCTGTTGACTACTTGACAAGAGTGGGGCTTATCAGTTTTAGATATGAAGTGTGTCTCTTGTTGTCTGGATTTATTGATATGACTTTTTAATAGGATAGTATGAGGCAATTAAGGCCTCTGTAGGACTCGTGACCGAAGTACACTGGGTGGTGATGCATTTTCCACGGCAATATTTGGACGATATCCTTATGTACTACACAAATACAGGATTGCACGTTAAGTTAGGCGATTTCCAACAAACGTTGATAGCAATAAATGCAGTTTTATTCGTTTTTCAACCTGAGACAACACCAGAATACGAGTACTTATATAGCTTCAGTACGATATAGTAAACCATTACTCCGCCAGGTTTAAATAATAAATCTAAATTGTACTTGAAATGTGTAATGTTTTATTGCCATTAAATAAACTGAAACAACATTTAGTAAATCTATATTATCCGTGCACCAAACCGATGACAGTAATTTTGTCTATTGTCAGCCTTGATTTCCATAACGGGGCCTTACAATAATATAAACACATTAAATTGACTGAACACAGCAGCAGAGTAAATGTTTGAAACGAAAACCGGCAACGAAATCTTACAGTCGATAACTTACATCAACATCACTATCTGACAAATGAAAAGCCACGTGCCTCTCCGTCTTATCATGCCCCACAGTGGAGTTCCCACCGGCACCTCTCCCACTGTCCTCCTCCACGTCTTCATCCAGCTCAATCAGTGCACTCCCCGCAGGTCTGTACTTTGCCACATGGCCTCCTTCGTGTTTGACACTGGCAAAATCTCCTGTTATCCTAGCACTGCTAGAACCACCACTCTTACTGATCATGCGTACATGGTCTTCGTTCGAATCCACACTAAGTGTTGTATCACCACCGCCTCCGCTGCCTATAAGATTAAGATTTAACAGCATTAGTAGATTTACAAATGCAGTAAGAAAGCACTTTGTTACAGGCAATACGTAACAGATGATAAAACCAGATCTATTGTATATTTACAGAACATTAATTACATAAAATATTACTTCTTATTTTCCATGCATCATTGAGAAACGTTTTAAAATTAACATTGAAAAAGTCCCTTTGGTCACTTACAATCAATACAATCAATAATATAAAAATCAGTAAAAATTGTAGTTACTATTGCCATTTTAAAAAAATCACATCACAAATGTCCAGAAACCAATGGAGGTTGTAGGGAGCCCCCACCCCCATCCCCCCTTCCCACCAAAACTCTTTATTTTCATAGTATTTGCAAAATCGCTATCGATCGCGCCTATATAAAACACATGAAATCCTTTGATTGTGCTCACCTTTCTGAAAACCTGGATCTGCCAATGCGAGCGTCTCCAGAAAACTGGCAACATAGAATAAAATGTTTAACAGACCCATACCCTGCCTGTCGTCCTCCTGCTGCCCCTCAGCCACTTCCTCCTCCACGGTGCTGACACGTGGCTGGTAGGCTGCAGCCCGGCTCGCCAGGTCGCCCCAGTAGCTGCGGCGCCGCCCGCCCAGCCCCTTCAGCTCCCTCATCTCCTTGGCGCTCAGCTCGTGCGTGTCCACGGGAACCACATCGTGGAACCTTCACAGGCATGGAGGAGGTCACAATCAGTGTGTGGTACCACGTATGAGTCTAGTCATTGAGAAAAGTGTCCGACCGTTAAGATTAAGGTATAACCGGCTATGTAGATGTTTTTAGCAGCATATTGGTTGCTAGCGACGTACCTGGTGTAGTCCACGTTGTACTGGCCGTGGTGTTTCTGCACGGTGAGGAGCGGCGCCAGCTTGTGGCCCCATAAGATCTCCCCAGGCAGGTACGACGTCCGCACCTACAAGACGCCGGTATGTAAACCAGCCAGTGTATCAAACGTGTGCTCGTCATTGTACATTAGTATGTCGAAAGTAGGCCATTGTATTTGTGGCGTGGTGAGTATTTTAGAAAATGTCTTAAAACACATGCCCATTGTATTTGTCATGATGTCAACCATCTTTATAAGGAATTTACTTTCATGCCGGGGGGCAGTGTGTCTTATGCGCATATGACTTTTACTTAATTCAGTACATACATGTACATGTACCTGTAGCATCGAATATCATCTCGAATATTTAGAGGCACCATCAAATTGTTGGCAATAGCCACTATTCGAGAGAACCAATTGATATTTGGCAGTCACGGTGTACTTGAAGGAAAATTAAACTAACATCGAGATAATACAGCATTTTAGATGAGCATAGAAAATGGTGAATTATATTCCACTGCTTTTCCGCCTTTTTGTCCATATACATGTGTCAATCATTTAGAGGTTGTCTTATACACACAACGCCCCTCATGGTTACTGACCAGCCCGCCACGTTCTACAGACCATGTGAGTGCTCAATGGTATGCTATATGCACATGCTGCAAACCGCTTGATGAATTGTATTACAATGCAGCGGCAGTTGATATCATATTAGGAATAGCCTTATTTAGAGAGCATAAATGGTGAACTGTGTATGTGTGTGTGGTGGTGGGGGGGGGTGTCTGTTCTCACTATTCTCTCTCTTCTCACAATTTAGTAAACAATTTACGCTTAGTTTTATAGCCATTTACCTTTTTTACTAAAACCACACTGGAACGCTAATGTTAACAAAACTGCTTGACAAGGAGACAAGGAGAGAGTAGCTGCTATCGGTCAAGACAGACCTGCGTGGTCATGCCGGTGGTCTCGTTGATGCCCTCGAGCACGACGATGATCTCGAAGTTAGTGTTTGCGAGCAGCTCGGGCGTGAGCGTCCACAGCGGGCTGGCTTCGTCCACGCGGTGGATGAGCCGCATGGGCCACGCCATGAAGAACAGGTCGTCACACTCGGACACCAGGTGAAGCTTGTCACTGACGGGGAATACTATGATATTAGTGCCGCAGCTTGGAGCTAAAATACACTATAATCGTGCATTGGATGATAAAAAGGGAAAATTTTGCACAAATGTAGAAAACAATGATACAGACAAATTTAGTCGATTGGCCACTGTGATTTTTCAATATGGCGTCCAATATGGCCGCCATTCTTAACACAAAACTTGGTCTATTCTAATTCAAGAATGAGTAAGAAAGGTCAAATTACTGATACCTAAAATGTCAGTTTTGCAAAGTTTCTGCACTAATCATATATTTCTGAATGGCATTATCAGACAACACACTTATAAATATTAGCATATTGAATCATGTGAACTTGTAGGGCGGTATAGATATTCGCTGTAAGGGTCTTTTAAGCTAACCACTTTGATTTCTACCATACTAGAGTACACCCCAAATGTATCGCTGGTCTCTACATTTCAACATTTATTGCTCAATAGCATTAACTGTATAAAAAAGATAGCACCAAGACGATGAATAAACACACCGTCTGAACTCTGGATGGTCCTCTTCCTCGTCCACAGAGCCCACCGCCTCCCACTTCTTGCTCTTCTGCCTCACCAGGATGGCACTGACGGTCACGCAGATCATGTGACACTTCCGCATGTCACCCACCTAGTGAACCAACAACATTATGTTTGCACTTATAGTGATAAATGTTATTCAATCAACATTCTTCATATCTCCTTTGTTCATATAGTTAATTTTCTGTATGGATTGCTCTGCATTTTCAAAGTATGATGACTAATAGAAGTATCACTCATGACCGGGGATAAGAATATTCTTCAGTTTATTCATTGTGGTTATACGCTTCTTATGATAAATGATAACAAATAAAACAGGTGTAACGTACCCTAAACATGAAGCTTAAATGTTTGTTGTGCTTTGAAATGACGGCATTCTTGCTGAACAGAATGGTGTTTGCTCTCTTTTTAGCCAAAGAAAGCTTTGCAAATATGATTCCAGTGATGACACATTGGACGACCACACCAAACAAGGACTGTAGCATGACCAGAAGCACAGCACTCGGACACTCCTCGGTTACTGCCCGGGTACCGTAGCCTATTGTCTGCTGCGTCTCCACAGAGAACAGAAGCGCAGATACAAATGACTTCACTCCCTCAACGCATGGCTCAACATCAATATCTCCCTGTGATATCGCAAACCAAACTAGTGCAAACAATAGCCAGCCCAAGACAAACGTGAGGAAGAATATCAAAGTCGTCCATTTCCACTTGAGCTCTAATAGTGTTGTGTGCCAGTCCCCAATGTAGTGCCATTTGCGCCTGTCCAGGTTTGATTTGGAAGTGTTGGTGGCGCCGTTCTTCAGTATCAGTCGCTTCCATTCCCCACGCTCCGGCTCTTTGATGGGATCCAGAACAATAAGTTTTTTCGTTTCGGCATCATAAAATGCATCACATCCGTGATTATCATATCCATCGGGATTGTCTTTACTCACTTCAAATCCAGCTTCCCCTAGGGCCGTTGTGAAGTCTTTGTCATCCGGAATTACAAGTGTCTGCTGTAGCTGTGCCACACTGTCCCTGTGACGGAAAAATCTTTTCTTATACTCATTGAGACTTTCTTTGCTAACAACCGAACTATTACTGCGCAAACTGTCATTCCTTGTAATGCTGCTCTTCTCTATCACACTGTGAATGTGTTCAGAGGAACTAATTCTTGACAGACTACTTTTCTGGACTAAATTTGGATGAAAATGGGTTTCCATCAGACTTCCTTTTCTTTTTGTTCCAGCACCAATTGAGTGGCTGTTCGACTTATTGCTCATGGAGCTGTTGTTTCTTGATGCAGCTTTCCTAGGTGATGCGCCTTTAACATCAATGACCTCTTCCACGTCATCCTCATCATCTGTCTCGCTGGACCCGAACTGACCTGCATGTAGTTTGAACATAAATGACAATAAATGACAAAGTACGGTTTTCGGCAGGGATGGAGAGAGGGTTCAACTCTGGGCATGAGCAGGAATTCAATGCGCTATGGATATGCATGCGCATATCATATGGTCTAATTTGTTGGTATTATGTTTTTTTTGCTGTATTATGATATGAGTTCTAAAATATTTTCTAATTTATATTAAATTTTATCATGTGAAAATGTCATTATTATTTCGTTTAACATATTATTAACTAAAAATTTGGAAACATTTTGAAAATATTATAGAACATTTTTGATAGGTTAGCATAGAAAGAAAACATAACCAAATAACACAAGAAATACAACTTTTGGTAATGTCTTTCTTATTATTGATTTTTAGGGGATGGTACTTGGGGTTGTTGTACTGTATATTTAGAACCCGTGAATATGCAAATGGGTCTGGTTACTAATAATATGAAAGGTTTTTCAACGTGTCAACCATAATGCTGTGTTAAACCAATCAGCCGAGATACACTATGCAGTGCAATTCATTACTCAGCTAGTCATATAGCTACCAATAATGTATCCACTTACTTTCTCTCTTTTTTTACATACAACTCAATCAATGAGATAAGGCAGCAAAGGGTATTATTGTTTACATGATATGTATTTATATTCTATTATTATTGTTTATTGTTTTTGCATTTACTGTTTTTACTTTTTTGATACATGGAATGCTGTATTCTGAAAAAAAAATGAATTGATTTGAAAAGTAAAAAGAGCACCGATATTAAATATGGTGATGCTTTTCTTCCTCGTGTCGGTGGCTGGGATCAAGCTGGGTCTGCGCAAGGACGGCCGCCGCATCCGCCCACCGCGGTCTGCAAAACATCCACAACAGCTACTTAGATATATGTATTGACATATTTTCATATCACATTACATCACATTATATCACATTACATTACATCCTTCTATTGTCAATTGCACACCATCTATTTGCTGCTGTCTGAAATCCTTCTTTCTTTTTGCTATTTTAAACTATTTGTTTCATATACAAATAGATTTACACAGTTTTAAAACTATCTAGTATCAAGCATATCTCATTTCTCACTTGCTTTCATTTTCCATAGAACACGCCAAATGCAAAAACATATATGCATGTTATACATTGTGTGTGAAAACAAAATGTCACAATTTATTTTGTCACTTTTTAAAGTTTGAGCGCTTCCACGTGTATCATGATTAGGACTGTCATATTTGCATGTTTTACTCACATTTCTCCAGCACATCTAGCTCCACGTCGCTGTCAGATGACGAGTCCTCGGACGAGCCGGAATCCTGGTGCTCCGGCCCCACGGGATTGTTGTCTGCAACATTTCGCTGGGTGGATTTAAAAGGAATTGTGTGGGAAAATGCCAAATACAAAGGTTTGTGCGCTTTCATGGAAGTGGGATGTGGGTAAAGCCTCACAATTCGTCGGATATGGTAAGACAGATCAACAAAGCTAGGGATTGGGGAAATAAGGCCAAAAATTACCAGGGGTGTGATTTTCTTAACCCCTTATAACCTCAACCACCCGTTTGTTAGCGGGCATATGATAGAGTAGACAATTGCCATCTTGAATATTCACGGACACCATTTAATATTCTAATGTTCGAGATAATCAAACTGTATTCTGATCATAGTGTGAATTAACGGAAATGAAACGAACACCGAGATACAAAAAAATCGAGATATGCAGAATCGAAATAACAAGTTTCTACTGTAGAAGAAACTCATTTGGACCCACTAACTTTACAGTCAGAATTTTTTCTCAAGACTATCATTCGTCATAGCAAAGTTCTCTAGTAAAATACTAATGTTGATTTTAGAAAATACTTACAACAACTATCATACATTAGGATGTTTGCGAGTAAGTGAATGTACAGGTTAGACATGCTAGCTGTGAAATGGTTTTGACTTACTTCCGTCCATATTGTTGAGTGACGTTGAAGACGCCTGCTTTTTCATATAATAATTCATTGTATCCAATCGAAGGATAACCTACAACCCTGTTAATATTCGCAGGTGTCGACACAAATGTACAAATAAAACAATCAGATTACATTAATATATTAACCAAAGTTCAAGAGTCGCATGATGGTGTGAAACATACGTCTCAATGATAACTTCAAAGTTGCCGAACACGTGATTATTGTTGCCATCAACATTGCAAAAATTATGGAAGTAGGAACCTATCACACAACATTCATGGACTACGCTCCATGCGATCAGAATTTCTAAGGGTATTATTATCAATTCTATTTACCGTGCAACATTTTCTATTTATTTTTGTACCTGCATCAAGCTGCATTGTAAATTAAATTGCATTTGAACTTTCACATCGGAGTGGTGAAATAGGAAAAATTGGAGTGGAATTGTAAATTGTTTTTTTGTGTGTGTGTTTTTTTGTGTGTTTTTGTTTGTTTGCTTTATCATTTTACCCCTCGCATGTATTTCCTCATTCAATTGTCCAATCCAAATAAGCGAAATCCAGGTTTGTGAGTGGTGAAAAGTGGTGAATACTTCACAATGAAGAACTTAATGAAATTTGAGGAGAAACCCGCAGAATGAAACGAGTATATGCGGCTTTTAGTCCACTAAAAACTCTACTCTAACATAAGATATGATTTCAATTTATTTTTTTCCAGAATCCTTGTGTGTGATAAATAAAAATAACTTCCAATTGCCAAATAAAAAGTATAACTAAACACTTTCTAACCACCTGTAAAATGTCTAAAACGGCGGCGTCGGCAGCAGCAGAATGACGCCAACCCAATCACGCAAACGCTCATCACATTAATATTTTTTTCCGCTTGTTATTGTTTTTGTTTGGTTGTTGTTGGGTTTTTTTGTGTGGGTTTTTTCTATTGTTGCTTTTCACCCTCGTTACAAGAATATGAGTATCAATGCTTTTCATGTTCTTGGTTGTTCATGTTCAGGCGTAGCGACCATTACTAAATTTGTATATTAGATGTGATGTTGGCAATTTCAAGCTTCGTGCAGGCATTTTGATAGCAAATCTACGCTTTCGGGGCTTTAAAATATGTTTGGTTACAAAATAAAAGGTGGGCACGATCGATTGTGATTGTTTCCATTTAATCATTCATACAATGTATTTAGATACTGATGAAAATAGTTATTGTGTGGAATACTTCTATTTGATGAGGAGCCTCTTAGAGCTCAAAAAAGTTAATAATAATTACTTTCAAATTCATTTTCTTGTTTAATGAACAGCCAAACATAAATTACAAACAAAGCTATCATGAGACCAAGTGCTGTGAACTAATTCAACTGGATTTTCAATATGATATATCTTATCTTATGACATAAATAAATAAAATTATAATAATATCGTAAAACAGTGTGTAGAAGATATACATCTAGCTCATTGCCAATGCGTGCGACTCAATGTCGAGGGCGTTATGATAACTCACTGTCATGATAGACTCCAAAAAATGATTGATAATCAGTTTGCGTTGTAAATTTATTTTTAAACAATTACTATGGGAAGACTGTTTGACTCAAATATATAATAGGATATGCATGATTTAAGTAAATGTTATTATTTTTTTTATAAATGATCGTTTGTCAAAATTTTCATATTATGATGTTTGGTAATTCAGTATTTGTCTATAAGAACGTGGATTTCAACAAACATTATGCTTTATATTGTCAAAGAGCCACTTAGTTACAAGCTAAAATCTTAATAAAATCTTAATAATATTCTTTGGGGGCAGGTTTCTCCAAACTTGTTTATCATACGAACTTATGTTCTTCACAATATTGAGTGGAAAAGCAGTGTGTGGAGAGAGCGGCTTCTTGTACATGGGATCTTGTTTGTATTTCACTCACAATTGAATTCTGTGTCACTATCTTAGAGTAAACACGGTTGCCGGTCGTCAATTATGTTAATTTATGCAACTCATATCTAACCAACCGGTGAACTATTTCAAACAATCAGATTACTTTCTTACAAAATCATACTGTTTTTTGTTTGTTTATTTTCTTGTTTTTGTTTTTTTTTTGTTTGTTTGTTTTTTTGTTTTTTTTTGTTTTTTTTTTGTTCCTGAACTATATTACAACAGGTAAATACATTTACCATTGCAACCCATATCTAACCAACTGGTGAACTATTTCGAACAATCAGATTACTTTCTTTCAAAATCATACTGTTTTTTGTTTGTTTGTTTGTTTGTTTGTTTTTGTTTGTTTTTTGTCCCTGAACTATATTACAACAGGTAAATACATTTACCACATTTATACCATAATCAAATATGGTCAAGCCATTTATTACATATCCACTCTAACAAGTCCGCTATAAGAAATGGTCCAAAATACCAAGACCTTCCCCACAAATACTTATCTGACTGTCAACGTATTAAATTCTTCTTCATGTCCCATGAACACAATTATTACCAGAATTGACAGTAATAGTTAACACCAGAGTGGTTAGTGCGTCCTCATGATATAGCATCTTATCACAGACCTTTACAATGAACAGACAGGAAAGCTTGCGGCTGCTGCTATACAACTCATAGCTGCAAAATGTAACAAAGCCGTGTGCTGTTCTCCGTGTTAGAATGCTCTGCGTGTACTGTTTGCAATACATTTAATAAATGGTCATTTACCATTGCTGTTTTTAATGTTACCCATATTTTTCATCGTGATTATTATGTAATGACAGATTATCTTCATTCTAAGGTCTGTGCGCTTATATTCTAGCATTAATTTGTCACTAGATCTAGCATTTTCGCACAGAAAAACGCTAGTGGGGAAGCAAAACAGTCAGTAGACTTTTGCTAAATATCTCCTTCCATACCTCACTTCAAAAAATATTTTATTATTATACATATATTCTATAGATGTATGCGTTTCCAATCATATGAATTAAAAAAAAAAAAATTGAAGCACATTTTATCAATAAACTTTGAAGGTAAATATGGGCATTATTTCGATGGTGGATTTAACAACTGTAATCCTACAATAGATGTAAATGCTATCTTGCTGCCTATCATAACGTTATTATTTATATCATGAAAACAAGAAAGTACACACTGTCTGTTATCAAACTATTCTTTCATAATTTAATGCATTATATGATGTCCTGTAATAAATTTTCTTGATCAGCTTCTCTCCTTTCAAATGTTCCGACATGACACTTCCGTGTGCACGGCAGCCATTGTAAAAACCTGCTAGTAGACTTTGCTTAATATCACAGTGCATACTCCATCTAAAAATATTCTATTAATATCTGTATAATTGGAAGAAATATGCATCCAACCATACCAATCATGAAACAGTTGTATGATATTTCATTATTAAACTTTGATAATCAAAATGTGCATCTTCTCGATGTTCAATTTGACAGCCACAACATCACTAAGCGGGTTTGGTAAAAGATACTGCAAGTAGATTTTGCTTAATATATCAATCCACATCTCACCCAAAAATGTTTTATTAATATATGTATACACGGATGTATGCGTTTCCAAGCATATCAATTATAAAAATTTAGTATAACATTTTAGTACTAAACTTTGAAAGTCAAAATGGCCATTATTTCGATGGTGTACTAGTATTCGACAGCAGCATGACAGTGTTAACACGGAGAACAGCACACGGCTTTGTTACATGCTTTTTTTGCGAGTTTCCAGTCTGTTCATTGTAAGGTCAGGCGTGATCTATCATGGCTAACGTTAATTTTCCAGGCTTGACACTTTCATAAATTTCAAGAAATTTGGGTGTCTCAGAAAAGCCTGAAAATGTGTGGCGTGTTGGAAATAAGGTGAAAAATAGGAATGTATAATTTTTTGACCCAATCGTCATGAGCAAAATGTTTAGGGCAATCCCCATTGAAAATTGTGACGACCCCCGAAGAGATATATTTACCACTTCCTATGAGCAGTGTAAAAAAGGTTCCTGTGAACCAACGGTGCTACCTCAGAGTTCCAGCGCAACTGGCCCAACAATAAAAGAAGTACAACCAGGGGGTGAACTCTCAGTTTTGATCGTCGTATGTCACAAAGTTGCTGATCTACACTGATCTCATGTACAGCTGACGCACAAACTCACAGCGTTTTACCCTACTGTTCAGTTGGTTACAGCGGTTAATTGGCGGTGGCAGTGGATCAATTATGGAAAGTGATCCGTCACGGCTCAATAAATATGGGGGTATTTACTCACATGTCCTACTTACTCACAGGATTGATACTGTCATACAAGTGATACAGGAAAAATTACCGGATTTGATGTGAAAAAATACCCAGATTAGCCGTAGGGGTAAGTAATCTAAACCAGCATTTTTGCGGGTTAGTATAAGGGTAGTTTTGCAGGTAGTTGTGCAGGTTTTTTTCAAAGGTATGTAGACACAGTGGGGGTGTATTGTGCATATATAGAAACTGGCACTTGCAATTATTTATATTTATCTTGAAATTACCCTAATGAAAGTAATGGCATCCGTGTTTGTGCTTATAAATAAGAATTAGGTGTTACAATTTGACAAACGACGTTTCACTGAAGAGGAAGACCATAAAGACTCAACGCTAATACACTTTGGCATACGACAATTCACTGAGTAGGACCAAGCAGAGGACATTTCAAAACGTCTAGTTGAATATGATATTTGTGTTGATACTTCTAAGTAAGTTCTATAAGTCATTTATAATAGAATTATTGTATATTTATCGTGCAAACATACATTTTAGCTAGTCTTGTCACTGGTGTATACTCAGTTACTAGTTTATCATCAGAGTTTATGTCAATGGCTTGCACGTATTTCATTGTACGTTCCTTTGAGTAACAACCATAGATTTAGCCATAAAGAAACAATCATTTAAATCATCTTTTTTAAGATTTTGTCTCTATGTTTAAGAAAAATCTTAATTCTTAATTCACTCATCTAAGATGTTTTTCAAATATGAAATAGAAATATAAAGTATCGCTCGAAACAACATAATCAACAATTATTGTACTACCAAAACTAGACATTTAAGAAATTAAAAACATAATAATATCATCATTTACGTTAAAACGCCAGTAAAATAACAGTTACTATAAATGAAATAAGTTATAACCATACATTACATATTCATGAAAATATAATGAGTTAATTTTGACCCAACTCATACTCTAATATACCACGAAAAACGACGCCATTACTACCTATTGATGGTAATTATCTTTTAACGCTCTATCTGGAATTTATGCACATGCTCCATATGTTTACTCGATTCTCTCCTTCTTGGTCTATCTCTGGTTTCTTTGCCAAGCAAGCGCCTGCCACTGTGGTGATATAGCTCACGACAGGTTTTACAACCCTAAGCTTCTATTTAACTACATCTATGTTAATA
>CM032668.1:4085147-4104227 GCA_019095985.1 Streblospio benedicti
GTGTCAGAGAAGCGGCCGCCATATTGGTTCTGCCCTCAAACTACACGGTGGTGGATTATCAGACAATAAATCAGATTATGTATATTGTTCACAGTGATAATTTCTTGCTGGAGTTGATAACGGGAACAAGGTTTTATTGATAGGAGTGGTGTGAACTGTGCTAATTGATCTGCATTCTGTTATACTGTGAGTAGGTGTTAGAGTTTTGCTTGATTTAACTTTGTACTTTGATATTTAGAATCAAATTCGAGCGTGTTTTCCCATAACTACTTCATCCTACTTCATTCAATGGCAGATGCAGGGTTTTTTTTAAAGGCGCGGGGGGGGGGGGCACTAATGGATTTCGTGTGTTTCGCACGGGCGATCGATGGCGGGCGTAAAAAAAACTATGAAACTGAAGTATTTTGGGGGGAAATGGGGTGGGGTTGGGGTCGCCCCCTGCGCCCCCTCCCCCTAGATCTGCCTGTGTTCATTCACATGTGCATTAATATGTGCTGACAATGAAGAAATTGTATAAGGTAGCCAATAACATATTCTTACCCAATATAGCTTTCAATGCATAGCATTAAGGTGTCAAATATATCTTACATGTTGATGCAGTGTGTATTCAAAGTTATCTTAAAAGGAAAAATAATTATATAGCGGTGAGGAGAAAATCAAATACTTCCCAAGTATCGAGTTATCTGTCAATTGCTAACAACTGTCCTGAATGATGGTCCAGATGTCGTCACAAGCATAACGTTACCCGACAGTTAGAATTAGCAGCACAGTTAGCGTCACAGTGGCTACTCTAACGGGATAGTCATAACCCATATACTAGTATACTACATTATTGGCACGAGGGCGGTAGCACTTTTCAGAATAAACATCGGTTATGCCCAATGAATTGACACTTGGACAGTGGCTGATCGAATTGCAGAGTGCATTATGATTGTAACCACTGCATGCCCGTGATGCCCTGAACAAGTGCTTCTCAGGACTAGTGCTCTATAAGCCACTCGCGGAGAGGCTGCATATGTATCTATACAACTACATGTAAGTTATGGTGCTGTCTCCATAGTCCATGTATGTCAAATTGGTCTTGAAACCATTGTCCAATTTGGAGAAGTTGGGCTGCAGGATTTGAAGGAGAGAAGTGTAACAACTCTTTTTTTCGAGGAGATTTGAGATGGGCCCGTCAGTGTTAATGTTTCAAACACAATGACAAACTTTTATGGAAGAAGGTGTAGCCGTCAAGTTTTCACAGATAATCTACTGTTTGATGTTATATCCCCGTTTCATGAATAAAGTAATTAAAATGTGCTGCACGTGAATCTCTTTCTTTTTTCATTCATTGGTGGTTGTATGTGTCTTTTTTGCCTTCCTTTTTTTGGCAGACATCAGCATGTGACGAGGACAAGAGTATGCCATCGTACCTTCACGCAAGTTGGAATAAAATATAGCGAGTGTGTGTGTGTGTGGGGGGGGGGGGATCGTCAATATTGTTTTCAACTAGATTTGAGTAAGTTGCCTGTGTTCTGTGCATTATGTTTGTTTATTTTTGTTTATTTTGTTTTTATTTTTCGGTGTTTTTATGTCTTGTGTAGTAAAGAATGTTTTGGAAATAATCTGAAAAAAAACACTAACTATGTTGTAACTATGTTGTAAATATGGTTTGTGTCTTGTATGCAATTGGTATTCATTAAGTTTGTTTTGATAAATCATACGATCCATATTGTACTATATTTATCACTTTTGTTCAATAAGTTTGTCTTAAATTGCAAATAAACAATCTTAAATCCAGGAAGGAAACACTTCTGTACACATTAGCGCAGATGCCATCACCTTAAACATGTTTTTACTACAATGGATCCCCTCAAGATAGTGAACGAATCAATCAGAAATCATATATTTTGAAGAGCTTTGGTTTTTAATTTCTTCTTCCAAATCAAAGTTGAAATTAGGGCATTGTAATAAATACACATGCATTTTCAATTTATATACACATAATCTACTTGTATGATAATGACATGTAAATGTATACAACTTGCCACGAATTACAAACATTAATAACATTGAGTGCTGACTGATAAGATTATCCATTTGTGCGCCTTTAATGTACCTTGTATAGTAACAAATTGCCCCTCATCTTTAATCCATGCGAAGATTAATCTCCGGGAGTGTGTCTGTCCTTGATCAAAGTTCAAATGTTGCCAGGTTTAGCCCGTCGACTGTCATTTCAGGTATGTTGAATATCACTTGGGCCTATTACTTAAAACTTAAAATATCTACTACTTACGCGACCACTTAATTTTAGTAGAGTTGTTATCATTCTGAAGCATCGCACTTTGTTTCTATTATTCTCACGTAACTGTCAATTTTGTAAGACAATTTCGTAACAACTGATAAATTGTGCCAAGTACGAATATTTACCACCATCCTTGCCACGTATCTTTACATTAAATTATCTTCATCTTCATGACGTGTATATCGCAAGCTATCGACTGTTATCTCGAATATTAGCAATCTCAGGTTTATTTTTATCGGTCACCAAATTAAAGACAAGTGGCTCTGGCAGATCCAGGTTTTCAAAAAGAGGGGGATGGGATCTCATGGGTTTTGTCAAAACATGCCAAGACCATATGAAAAAGTAAGGAACTTTAGTGGGAAAATGTCTGTGTGTGGGGGGGGCGTCCCATGAATATGCATATGAAGTGATCCTAGTTAATAATTCTAGTTGCTTGACCCCCTTCGTACTGACTTGACCCCGTCTCCCCCGGCTGCCCCCGACCCTCGGCGGGGTGGGGGTTTATTGCCCTGGTTACTGATAGATGACCTCTTCCCATTCGTGGCTTTCTTGCTAGTTTTACTGGGGGCATCTTTGGTGGATGCGTTCATCTTAGCCGAAACTTTCTGAAATAATATAAACAAATCGAATTACACCACAACCTCATCACTATTTTAATCAACATAAAGACAGTGTATTGATTTTAAAATTTTCAAAAAGCTCACCGTGGTGTCCTGCTCTGCCTCCTCCACCCGCCGGCGGAGAGCAGCCACCTCCCCCCGGAGCGCTGCGTTGTCGGCGGTGAGTGCCCGGATCTGTGGCAGGACCACGTCAGGCAACGCCCGCTCCAGGTCCGTCTCCTGCAGGGCCGCGTACACCGTGCCTACAGGGCGCGAGGAAACACATAATAGAGTTAATATGTATGGTACTCTCACTGTTTGTACTGCATTAGTAATTGTTGGTATTCCACCGCTTCCCACCCTTTACAAAAACCTGAGCATGGGCCCGTCCTGTCTACCCTTCGCCGGTACCTTTCTCGTTCTCTAGGTGCGCAATGCGCTCCGTCGTCTGCTGCAGCCGCTCCTTGACCCGCTCCACCTGCAAATACAGGGACTCTCAACCAATTATAATGGTGTATTTTTTTTGTTTAGATGCTATTAGACTAGAATAACAATGATGATATTTCTTATGCAAACAAAATGCGAAGAAATGGATGAGTATGGAACAAGAATTTAATTCTTTTTATTGCAATTTTCATACAAAGACTTCCGTCTGAAAATTTTAATGAATTCATTAAAATGTTTTAGTGTTAAATGTAGCATGTGATCATCTAAAGACATCTAAATAGAAAGAAAATACAAAGACTACTAAATCAACCATCTCCGTTCAGTTAATGTTACAGCTATTGCACTCTTGAAAATCGTCTATTATAAACTGTATTGATTATTCCTGAACCATGGATTATAACAGAGACAGCATGTTCTAGCTGAGGTAGCTCCTAGGTATTGTACCTGGTCGGCGATGTTGAGGATCTGCTCCTTGAGCATCTCGCTGGCCGTCTGCAGGCTCTCATTAGCCGCCGTCGGTGCCTTGCACTTACGGTGCGGCTTCAGCACCTACACAGAGAGGTGTATAGAGCCTTGATAAAAATCCAGTCACCAACAAGTTGTGCACCCACGAAATGTAGCATGTATGTAAATGAGCACCACATACTCTTATGTACTTTCGTATCACCAAGTAGCTATATAGACCTTAGCCAACTAGACAATAAGAACTGTCTTGTCGTGCCCATCGCACTAGGAGCGGCGTCTCTCACCTTGATGATGGTGACCATGTCCTGTTTGGGCACGTGGATGAAGTTCTCCTGGCAGGGCGGCGCCTCCTCCGTCTCCACGTACACCTTGGCCCCTCCGCCGTCCGTCTTCCACGCGGACCGCACCACCCGCTCCTGCTGGCTCACCGTCAGCTCGCCTGCAGCAACCACGTGGGCTGAATCAGGGCTGATGCTTCTTTGTCAATGATTTCTTATATTTGTTAGTTGTGCTCCTGGGTCAACCATTCTTTGTAAACATTTAAAAGTGGTCACACTGTATTTATATTTTACATAAATTCATTGACTGCAAATCCATTTGCAACTTACTGTCCCAATATTTTCGGACATTTTCCATATCCATCGTCTGAGACTTTCGTCTGTCACTTTATGTCACGTGCTACCACCTAGTGAGTAGTGACAGAAGGAAGTCTCAGATGAAGGACAAAGGAAGATGTCTGGAAAAATTAAGAGCGTAAGTCTAAATGTATTTATCTAAAGATTATTGTCAATCTATCTATAATGACTTCCTCGCGCACCTCTGAGCTTGGTGAGGTGTAGCTCGAGCCAGCTGACGTAAGACTCCAGGTAGGAGAACACCGCCATGTTCTGCTCCTCTTCATGCTCGCTCCAGGCCTGGCGGATACATGGGTTGCATTACATTGCTTCATTACTGATTATAAAATGCACAACTAAACCCATATTAATTCACCCCAGCCCATGGGGCTTGGATAACATACACACTAGTAGATGCATTCTGACCTCATGAATCGATCGTCCTAGAATTATGCAATCCCATGGTACCTTAATGCCGTCTGGCGCAGCGAGGTCGATGTTGGCGGCGGCGCGCCACACGGGGGGCGAGGAGAAGCCAGGGTCGACGAGGCGCAGCACAGCGCGCCGCAGCTGCTCCTTCCGCTTGGTGGCCAGCCGCAGGAACCTGGGGCATGTGTTTATCGGAGTATTATGGTAGCAGTAGCTGGGAGTTTTCTTTGTATCAAATATATAAAAATGTAATGTTCTCTATCTATTTATCGACTAAAATGTTCAATTTTCATGGGTTTTTGGCATGTTCACCTTCGATCGAGGGTGCAAATCCCACGAGATCCCTTCAATGCGCCCCACTCCTAACCTTTTTAAATACCTGCCAGTGAAGACTGGTCATAACTTTGAACAATCTAAATTAATGTTGATGTATGCGTTTTATCATGGTTGTTATCGCTGTCATTGTTTACTTACTCGACTTAGTGTGTACTTGTCATTTGTCTAAGTGTTACTTTTCTCATTATATTTACTATGGCCTTTGTTGTGAATATTGCCATAATTGTTGTGCTCAACATTCCTATCATATTTGACATCATCATGATCATCATCAACATTATAGCCGTCTTTTGCCGTCTTCATTTTCCCAATCAGCACCTTTTTTACCTGCCAAGCCCTGTGATGCGGCCGCGGATCTCCGCAATGATTTGTGACCTCTCCTCTGCCGGGGTCGCAGGGTCATCGAGCCGGCTTAGCAGGTCCTCATCAATCTCGTCCAAGAACTGACCGATGGTCCGCACTGACTGTTGGCGTGCAACTGGACAGGTATAAAAACAAACCATATTCACCTTCTCACGGTCTTTCATGAGTCTGGAATGTTGTCAATATAAGAAACGGTTTTATGGGATGAATACAAGAAAATACACAACAAATAACTAATAGACTCTACCATTAGCCCATAATAAGAATCACAAAGACTGTTTAATATTTATCATATAAGAAGCCAGTGGATATTCTCAAACACCATGCCCCGAATATCCACTTGATATAAATATATATGCAGTAACTGCGCAATGGTTTTGGAAAGGACAAAATGCGTGATTGGAGTTATGTAAAAGGGCAAGTGAAGTCATGACAATAAATGTGTGGCATGCGTGATGACAGCGAATACATACGGGATGTGGGATGTTGGGAGGGTACTGCGACGCCCCCTGCATCGCCGCCACTGGACATCTTGGAAGCACGGGCACAAAGCACAGAAGACGCGAGCTTCAGCCAGGTGGCTACATACAGCCCTCTGAAGTGTCTGCTTGGAAAAATGAGACAGGATAGGTCAGTAAGTATGCATGACAGTGGAGAGGGGGAGGGAAAATGATAGAAATCATAGATTGGTGACACGTGTATTTATTTAGTTAAGTATTAATAATCAGCATTGATATACATTAATATATAATTATATTGTATAATTGTATATGCACAGAGCGAATGGTCACGTTTTTGCAGGTATAGCAGAGCTTTCATCTTCACCGATTCAGGGGTTCTTCAGAACCTCTACCTTTATTATTTGATAGGTGTTACCTTGGTACGGCAAGATCTCCCAACCCCCGCCCGCCCACCACAAATAAAAACATCAGATGTGTGAGATAATCGAAGAATGTCTGCAGAGTGTTTAGCGATAATGTTTTCAACTATTACTTATATATGTTATAAAATAATATCTATTTTACATGAGAACTATAAATCATAATATTAAAGTGAATTCTGCGTTGAATCATTTTAATGCCACGACATTTCACAAATAGATCGTGATGTAAACCAGTGTTCTGGGACTTAACCATCTTCACCAATTACGGGGTTCTTCAGAACATCTATCTATATTATTTGATACAATGTAGATGTTACCTTGCTACGGCAAGATGCAGAGCTTTAAACCACAGACCTTGTTTTATAAGGACGTTTATGCGATGTAGTGTTCTGTGTATGCATTGTTTGGTTTCATCGTAATTGCATAGTTTTTTTTATTTTGATGCATTTTGGTCAAAGTAAACTAGATAATAATCAAAATATTAAACTAGATTTATTTAATTTCGAGACTGAATTCTCCTTATTAAATTCACAACCAAAAATTCACAAAAAATAGTTATATGAACAATTAAGATGGAATTTTTATTATGAGACTTCGGTCACAAAATCTGAACAGATTTAGTGGGGTATTTTCATTTTGATTTATTTCAATATGATAACAAGGCATCTAAATAGAGAACAACATTCAATGTAATACAATGCCATTACACGACAGAGCTGTGATGTACCAATTACCACTTGTTAACATTACAAAAAGGTTCATCAGCACACTTCAGAAGGAAGTTAGAAGAAATAGCTAAAATGTGTACCCGCGTGACTGCCATGTATCTGTTTAAATAAATAAAAGGGCTAAGTTACCTACTTTTTGAGTGTGTAATCCCTATAATTCTAGGCCAGTCCGAGTGTACGATTCAGTGTATCGGAGACTCTACAGTTGCGATCATACTCTGATCATCAAAAATGATTGAACCTCTAATCTGGTGCTCATAATAAATGCACTATAGTGTGTCGGTGTTGTTGCTTTAATATATAACTCGGATCATAGGCAGATGCAGGTGCGCACGGGGGGTGTCCCCACCCTTCCCGCCAAAATATTTCGTTTTCATAGGGTATCTTACACGTCTGCCATCGAACGCGCGTACGAAACCCATGAAATCCCTTCAGTATGCCCCCTCCCATTTTCCAAAACCTGGATCTGCCATTGCGGATTATAAACGTACAATGCACGAACGCTGTATATAATCCACCTACTGTTCTTGGTCGAACTATCCTGTTTTGTTGCAATACACGTTAAAAGATAAACTGTAATCCATAACCTTAACAGGGTGTGTAAGAAGATGGTCCAGTCAAATGAGAAACACGAATTAGAAATTCTCTCTCCTCACTCTAATTAAATTGTAGTGCGGAGCGTTTAATCAAATCGGTCATGATAGAAGCAACATTACAGATGACAGCACCGTAGGCATTTTACGTGTCAGGCCCACAAGCCTAATGCTAATAATAAGGCCCCAATCTGACACACGCGAAAATCACTGCCATACTGTTATAGCAAGCCCAATGGTTTAAAGCATAGATGGAGAGAAATCTATTCTGTTGAGAGTGCTATAGAGTGTGACACAAGCTTGCTCTGAATCCACATCAAAGCACTATGAAGTCAGATTACGCCATCAGGCACACACTATGTATATTCGTGGTCGCCATTTTCAACCTGTCCGTGGCACATCCGTACCCATTTTCTTACACACATCCCACCCCCAGCCTCTCCAGGGCACCGTTCGGAGAGAGGAATATACCAGATGACTCGACCGGGAGTTTGGGGAGCAGAAAAGAAGGGGCAGTCATATAAGCTAAACACTGCTGGAATACTCGCTGTTGTACTTGGATATTAAATACAACTTTGATGAAACTGTAACCTAAAATAAATATGACTATTTAAGAATAATAAATAAATAAATGTACATCTTTCTCGTCAGCTCCTCATGCCACATTACGTTAGAGATGTCAGGTATTGAATCCGAAACCTTTCACAGCAAAGCCTCAGCACAACGTGAAGTGGCGACGCAATGCGCCGATCAACAGCGCTGGCACCACTGTGGCAGCGATCGCGTCAGTTGTCACGAACCTCTGACCGGGGCATAACTTGTTTGCCAGCTTGGTGTGATCGGTTATCACTGCCAACACACTTGTAATCATTAATCAAGGAGCTTGATCCTTGTGTTTAATGGATCGTTATAGATAACAATAAAGACGATACACTTGTGCATAGGCAGGGTCGGGGAGCTCATGTTGGATGATGACAAGTACAATTACACCTGCAATTACAAGTACTATAGCACGAGCATTCGATTGTCATGCCACATATGCTGTGATGTCTAACTTGTTGAAACCGCATGCCTGAAGTAAAACGTAAGCCCTAAATTGTAAAAATTGTAAAAACGATTAATATTGTAAACCATATGAATAACCCATTTTCTTGTGAAGCAATGGGAGGTCCACAACAGGAAATGGCCATTATGGGTCATTTTAAAGCTCTTGGGGTGTACCTTAAACACACACCACCACCCCCAATTCACGTGGAAGATGATAGCTCCTGTTTTGGTAATTCTGGGATCGTTGGGTATCCGGCCTGCAATCTGGAGTTATTTGCCTTGTTTGGCAGTTCCAGCAAAATTTTTAATTTAATCACCTCTTATGAGAATGAGCTTGTGTTTTTTTCTCGGCCTATGGCAAAGGATTATTGATCTGCTAATATAGACCGTCCTGATGGCTTTTCTGGAACGTCTGGGGAAGGGGCTACATGGAGCACATTTAGACCACCTTAATCTCTGTCTAGTTCAAGCTGGCGTTGACTTGAGGCTTTGGGGGAGGGGCTGTGTGATTGACCCATCCAAAGAACAACCCCACCCGTTCCCCCAGAAGTGGGCCGTTTGCTCCTGGACCTAGCAAATCAGCCCTATAACCTCTGACCTCTAGCAACAGCACCCACAATCCACCCTAACGAGCGCCAAGTGCCCAGTATAGTCCGCCAGATGACCCAACAAAGCATGCAGATGATCCTGATAACATATCAATAATCGTCTGCTCATCGCAAACAAAATACACAAGCCACGTCTAAAGAGGGGTAATAATATTTTTTCACCAAAAGTGCGCAATTCCCTCCAGCAAACACCGATACACCCAGATAACTCCAGATCAGAGTTGAAGCCAGATCACCCACGATCCATACCACCCCGAAAAGACTAACGAGGGACAAGTCTATACACAAACAAGGGCAATGATGAATAGTATTTAAAGAATCCAAAATCTTTCATAGATGCATTTGACTAATCTTGTCTAATCTCGTCTTTTACATAAACGCCAGAACCACCATCTAACACACACACACACACACACACACACACACACACACACACACACACACACACACACACACACACACACACACACACACACACACACACACACACACACACACACACACACACACACACACACACACACACACACACACACACACACACACACACACACACACACACACACACACACACACACACACACACACACACACACACACACACACACACACATATATATATTCCATTTATACTATCACATATAGTTCTTATAGTGCTCAACAAAATATATATTTTGGTGCAGTAATATAGTCTATTTTTATTACTATTGAAAACACATATCACACATTACTTCTACAATTTTGTTTCATACATACATGTGGTATGCAATCATCAGGAAGTTACATGTATGCATTATGAATGGGGTAGACATTAAACAATCAACATATATTATACCATGTTACACAGTTTATAGTTTGTCAAACTATAAACTGTGTAACATGGTATAATATATGTTGATTGTTTAATGCCTACCCCATTCATAATGCATAACTTCCTGATGATTGCATACCACATGTATGTATGAAACAAAATTGTAGAAGTAATGTGTGATATGTGTTTTCAATAGTAATAAAATATATATATATATATATATATATACACACACGAGTTCACACAGCATTCAGACGTTGTCAACAACACCTGATTTATGGACTGCCTTGAAGTTGGAGTGTCTATCACAGACAGCCCATGAAATTGCCATTTGGACCTGATTTACACGCCATAAACCATCTATTGCGAGATACACAATCAACGTCAACTTTACACTAAAGACACATTGGGGATCGTCATTATACAGTGTACTGATAATGAAGAAGACATATACCATGTTTAGTGGTGGCATTGTTTAAGAGGGTGTATACATGATCGTGTGGGTGGAATTTTCGAGTACCAATTTCACAACATGTGATCATTAAAAAAATACCCGGATTAGTTGTGCGTATATGAATAAACATACTCCACCTATTTCACCAATCAGTATACAGGGTCTATGTGTGTTTCACATTAGAGTGGTATAACCACGAACGTCTGCGTTGCTTCTGAGGAACGTCGGCCTAAAAGCGCACCGTTTTCACAAACCCTTGCTCATCACTACTTATAAGTGGTCCACTTGTTCGGTGACTTAGACTAGTGGTGATGTAATCAAAGCATTTGCATCTTTCAGGTGAAAGCTCAATTGTGACGATATGTGGATGGTTTGTTGCCAACGTAACGTCACAATTACACATGCCTGTTCATGTCGGCTACCAGCAGCTGCCGTTAAACCACGTATTCGGTCAGGGTGGATTGGTTCAAAATGGGTCAATAATGCTTTGTAACCGCGTGAAACCTACTGAAACATCTCTTTTGTGTGTGACATGGGACTTTTCTTATAATTCAGCCCAAAGAAATAAGACAATAAACACAACGCAAACGTCACCAAACCGAAGCAGTCAGTATGCAAAAAACATGGCATCCATGGATGCATGCAATCTGTAGTAAATGCACGAGGCCATTTAGAATTGGTGTGCGTGCACACATGCATATGATAGAGGCTTAGAAATATTTTCATTCACATCCTTATTTTCTCTCCACCTCTCTTCGTCTCTCTATCTCTTTCCATCGTTCTCCGCCTCTTATAAAGAGGTGCGCAAGGTTGTTTTTGTAACTCAATGCCTGCAGTAAGGAGTCTGCCATCTAGAACAGTTGAGCGTTTAACTGCTGCGCTATGTGTATGTTGGGTCCTGGCTCGTCAAGTTTTATTTGTCAACCATGTGCCATTTGCAGTAAAAGAAAATGATGCTTATTGTGGCCTGGTTTGTAGTTGAAAAATTAATGTTTGTGAACGATATTTATTAAAACAAACGTGTCTGTTCAGTAGCGAATCACTGCTTAGACAAGTACTACATCATATACTAAGCTAAAATTGGAGAAATAAATGACTCCATCTATAGCCAAGCTAGCTAACCCACGTTAGAACAAGTCTATCACATATAAATGTAAGCCCCATTTCACATGGCCGATACTAGCTCCAGATGCTCCAAAAGACGCCAGATTTGGCATTTCGGGCTGGTTCGGCTGAAATGGGTCAATATTTATTACATAACAGTCTGAAGACGAAAAAAAACAAAGTCATCTGGTCCTGCAAGACGTCAGAGATGATGAACCAGATCCTAATAACAATGACAGTGCCGTAGGCTCCAGGAAAATGTAGTAGCTGGTGGGAAATGACCGGAGACAGGCGAAGCATGACGCAACCAGATGTCAATGGTCGGCTGATGATGATTCAGGGCCCACTGAAGCGTAACCAATGTCATCTTGTTCAGCCTCCTGTAGTCTTCTTTATCTTCTTGCCTCCTCCTATACTAACTATGCTGTGGGATGCAGCAAGATTAGGTGTAACGGCTGTCACTGTTACCATTGTTCTTTGCCTAATCATCGTGAATACGTATGTGAGGTTAACCCTTCAGAAACACAAACAACAATGGGAAAAATCATTATATATTGCCTCATGTGCATATGTTTTAGATAAGACTTACGGAGTCGTCTGTAATAACGGTCTGTGACCTTTCAGATGGACTAGATGAAAAGGCAGGATCATGGGACCATTAGGAAATAGCAAACCATAACACGGGAACATCTTCATGAAAATTGTCAGCAAGCCCACTGTTAAGCAGGAAGACCTAACGACGGAAACATTAGCCCTCAGTTCGACCGCATTAACTATTGGCATGTGTTTGAAAAGTTATTGTCTCGTCGTTTACCCTCTCTCCTTGTTCATTTATTCATGTATTGTTATATGAAGCAGAATTTTATTATCAAATGGTGTGATAAATTAGCCACGCCTTTTTATGGCAGGAACGGTCTTAGACAGGGTGAAATTATTTCCCCGATTTATTTTAATGTGTGTATGGATGATTTGAGTCAAGAATTATCAAATACTAAAGCTGGTTGTTTAATATCATAACAATGTTTGTATCAATCATCTGTTTTATGCCGATGACTCTGCTCTTCTGGCGTCTTCACCAACTGCTTTACAGTTCTTGCTGAAAGTATATGAAAGGTATGCTAAGAAATATGAAATGGTCTATAATGCAAAGAAAACCTGCTTGCACGTTTGTCTATCCGTATTGTATAAAAGACATGCCTCCCCTCCCAAGTAGGCCTACCTGGATGGAAAAGCACTGAAATTGATTGATGAACATAAATATTTATTTACATCAGATATAATATTTGTTTTAATCAACAAATTCCGAAACTGCAATGATACGTGTATGTTGTTAAACTTTTTTGCAACTTTTACTGTTTAACCCTAATCAGTTTTAGCTCTTTTAAACTAGATAGGGGTCCGTTCGGACCCCAGGGGTATATTTGTTGTGACATCTTTTTATCCGCTGTGTATTTCTTCTTGCCCTTTTTAGTAGTTGTCACCCTATATCTTGTCATTATCAGGACCAAAGATTATTTGATTTGATTAAATATTAGGACCTACATAAAAATAAATCGATTGGGGTCCAGACGGACCCCAGACGAAGTGAATACAGAAAACGAGTTTACATAGGGTGCTCTCACTTAAGTAGTCAATAATATTTGTTGATTTGACCAGTGATGATAAATGCATAGATACTATAGTAACTATAGATACTTATACTAGAGTAGCATGCTTCTTAGTTATATACATGACAGAAAAGAACAAAGCAGACATCCCACCTGAGATGCAACCAAGTCGTGAGAGGCAGGAACTATCATCTGTTTTTGGATTTGCTGATCAGCTTACTATGGTGTCATACGTACCAAAGAAAAACAATGCTGTCATCTTGCTATCATCATTGCATCATGATGATGCTGTGGAGGGTGAAGCACACAAACCAGAAATAATTGCCCACTACAATGCTCACAAGGGATGCGTTGACAACATGGATCATCTGGTAGGTACCTACTCAGTAAAACGAAAGAGTAGCAGATGGCCCCTTGTGTTGTTTTTCAATATCATAGATATTGCTGCAATAACAGCTTATGTAGTGTAGCTCTGCAACTTCCCGGACTGGAGAATCAACAAATGCCTCAGTCGCCGCCGATTAGGAATTAGGTACTACGCTGGCAGATGACCTTCTTCAGCAACGATTGCAGAATCCAAGAGCATTGCGAAAATCTGTAAGGTTTGCTTGATGTTCTTCAAAAATTCCAGAGGGCTCCGCCTGCCAAGAAACGATGCCACCTCTGCCTTAGGAACGCGGATCGGAAAGCCCGGAAATGCTACACCATATGCGGCAATCACTGCTGCACTGAGCATACCATTCCTGGAGTTCATTGTGCCGAGTGCATTTAAGAGGAGAAAATGTGACACACATGACTCTGATATTTGGGATAGCTACTGTAGTGTGCCTTTTTCTTACACTAGTGTATGTTATGTTGTGTATATGTTTAATATACTTCTGAATGTTACATAAAGTATGTTCATTGTAAGACAGTTTTTCATGTAATGTTAAAATATTGTCAGACAGAAATGTATAAGAACTAGACTTCAATAATACCATTCATTTCTTTTGGCAGGTCGATTATAAGAAATTTGTTGCTGTTAATACCTAAGGAAGTCAGCATAATCATTTTATGTATTCTTACTGTATTGTATTTACTTTAAGAATGAAAAGAGTCATAGACTGAGTTATGAAATGCCGGGGTCTGTTTGGACCCCAACGCCTATTGCATGCTTTGGTGCTAAATATCCTACGAATCTTGCACCAAACAAAACAAGTTACTGAGTGCCATTTATATTCAGTTGATTATTGTATTTCTACCTTGGTTTCACCAATATGTTGACTAAAAATTATAAAATTATCAAAACTGGCGATTTCTGTGTTAATCTTTCTTCAATAGTTTGACCCATTAAAATATTTCAATATTGAAAACATAACTCTTTCTTTGTTATTATTATCTGCCACAGTCATAAGTATCATTTGCGATAACTGAAATATTATGAATTAAACTGATGAGGGAGAATGACAATGCTTATATAAGGCCTGCTTGTAAACATTCACGTTACCATCAAAAGACGACGCAAACTGCAAACACAAGCAGCTCACGATGCTCAGAAGATACACATTTATGTTTGGAGTGTTGCTCGTTGTTGGATGTGCCATGACTTTATGGTTGATAGAAAACCGCCACATACATGTACACGATTTGGTGACCAGGATAAGCCAGACGCATCAGGCAGAACTGATCAGTGATCACAGTCACGACTATATCAACAGCGCGATGGATGACGACTCACACAACTCTAGCACAGCCAGCACCCAAAAGCAGGTACATTCTAGAGACGCCTACACCTATCTGCCGACTCACCCGCGGGCCGAGACGTACGGCAAACGTCTGCACGCCAACATGGCTGTGAACGTGGTCGAGGCGGGCGAACAATCGCGCCGGATTGTCTACCACGGGGACGTCATGGCCGTAAGCATCCTGCACAGCAATGAGAGCTTCTGCACGGCAGACCCGGAACTCCACTATATCCTCTACGTGTGCTCCGAGGCCGCGAACGTCGAACGTCGCCGTTTCATACGCACCACGTGGGGCACGGGCGTCTCGCGCATGCGCGGCGTAAAGTTCAGGTTAGAACTTACTCTCGATCAACTGGTTTATGTAAGCTTTGCTCGCGTGCTCTCACTTCATGCATTAGAAAGCCTGGTTGAACGAGGCTAGTTTTAAGTCATAACAGCCACGCCCCATTGGCGCTAGCGCTCTGGGAACTTACGCTTAGCTGATAAAAATCGGTTGGAAATCCAGATTTTGCCATGTACACCAACTGTCTGCCTGCTACGCCGGCCTCGCGTTCCTTGGACGTTTTACATGCGCTGAACGATCACTGAAAGTCCCCTCCCAAAATATTTGAAACGGTACCTTTGACTAATACATTTTTATGGTAATATTTAGAATTCTGGTTTTAATAGCATAAATATTTTTTACGAATTGGGTATTTTAAAGACAATATATTTCTAGAAACAAACGCTTGAGAAGTGCCCAGTCTACTAAGTTTCAAAAAAACCTCTAAAATATAAATATAAGCTAGCTACCCTCATACCAATAAAACAACACGATTATAAACCATGGTTGATTACAGTACAGTAAAAATTAATATGTTTTAAAAAGTTGAGTTTTAACGTCGTCAGTACACATGCGAAAATTACGATTAACAACATGGGTTTGTCTCTTTATGTCTCTGTTATCCCAGTTGCTGTTAGAAAGGAAAATGCCCAAGTCTTTATGTTCTTCAACCCACATTATCTCATTATTGTTTTAAAACATTTTGGTGAGAACATATTCTTCATGGGCTTAGGGTACATAGTCTTAATGTCTCACATATTGAGAGTAGCATAGGCCCAGATATAAACTTAACCCACATATACAAGCCCAGATATAAACGTGACCTGCATTTACAAGCCAGACATATATAATGAATTACATTGCCGTTACCTTTTTTCTCTTAACCATAGTTAACATTTGATACAAACATACATATAACTATACTAACTATTTGACATTGTACATGCCAGACATGTATTGAATGAACTACATTGTCGCAGTTCAAAAATTTATATCTGCTGTGAACCACATTTCTACGTAAAAGACAAACCTAAAGACAGCTTTTCAATCCTAAGCTTCTATTCATAATAAGACATACGTGAAAGAAAGAAGAATTGAAAAGAATTCGCAGGCATTGAGAAACACATATTAACATTCGATTTGAAATACATGCAAATTAACAATCCATCGATGTTGAAGAGCGAGTTGATTGATGAGTTTGATGGTGTATTTATTTACCTATTTTGTAACTTGGTGCCATCAATAAACACCATATAGGCCTAATATCGAATCTATTCACTTTTGTCCTCTATGTATATACATCTGGTGGTTATATACATCTGCTGGTAGACTAGTGATCTTTCTCAATGTCAAGGAGGAAGAAGTGTACATGTAAGCACTCGTTCCAGTGTCAGCCTCACAAATTTCCCAGAGGTACATGTCAGACATTCTATTTCATGTCAGTCTTACTTAGAAATGAGGATTTCTTTTTGGGGAGTAGCGAGTAGCGAGTTACAAAAGGGAATAGCAAGTTAGAAAATGGGAGTAGCGAGTTAGAAAAGGGGAGAAGCGAGTCACAAAAGGGGATAAGCGAGTCACAAAAGGGGAGAAGCGAGTTACAAAAGGAGAGAACCGAGTTACAAAAGGGGAGAACCGAGTTACAAAAGGGGAGAAGCAAGTTACAAAATGGGAGAAACGAGTTACAAAAGGGGAGAAGCAAGTTACAAAAGGGGAGAGACGAGTTACAAAAGGGGAGAAGCAAGTTACATAAGGGGAGAAGCAAGTTACAAAAGGGGAGAAACGAGTTTATGATAGATAGTATGAATTACATGAAAAATGGTATACAACTATATATTTATTTACTTCAACAATAAAATGAAATCATTGCCCTCTCATCGAGTGTCCAAAATCAGTATGAAAAATGCATAAATAGTCTTCTATGTTTTAAGGCAGTCACATCAAAACATGGGATGCATAGATTTTTCAGGAATTTCCGTTGCTTTTCATTTCAGTATGTAGGCATTTCTTTGACAGTGTCTGAATCTGTTTTTTTTTTCCTTGACCCAATTTGCATATCAATCAGCAATCCAAACATAGTATAATTTTCAAGTGATTGAAAGCACTGTTTAAGTAACTTTCAGAGCATTTGTGTACACGTATCTACCTGTCGTACCAACTACATGGTGTTTACATTGAACTTTCAGAGCGCTCTTCATATTTGGGCAGCAGGAGACTAAAGAGTTGATGGAGACTTTGCGCGACGAGCAAGCTACGCACGGAGATGTTGTGATTGGGGACTTTGTGGACGCGTATGAGAACCTCACACTGAAGGGAATGCTGGCCATGAAGTGGGTGGGCACGTATTGTCAACAGGCAAGTCTAAAATGGGATATAGTACAGTATAATGTCAAACTAATATCACCCTTGTAAAGAGACCACCTCTATAACAGGACAATATTTCGTGGTCCAAAGAGACCACTGTAACCTCATTACTTAGAAAGCTTGATGTTAGCCTTTGAATAGTCCTAACAGAGAGGCGCTACTGTATTCATTGTTAACCTGTTCCAGCCTCGAAGTGAATTGTATTATAAGAAGAAACATCTATCAATTCTTAAATAGTATATGCAACACATTAGAAGTACCATACATGATTACAAGGTAAATCAAGGGGGGTTACAAGAAAGTAGGATGCCAGTGGGGAAAAGGGTCAATGAATAAATTGGTATGTTCGAATAAGGCACAAAAAGGGATTTCAAGGAAGTGGAATGCGGGGAAAAACTCCTAAAATTTGTGGGACATGGGGAAAAGGCCACAAAGATTAGGGATGTGGCAAATAAGGCCAAAATGATTAAGGATATGGGATTTCTTGATCCGGTATAGCCCCCAGGATTCCACAGGATTTAACTTCAAATCCTACAAGATTCCATCACATTTATGCCTACAGGCGCGCTACCTTCTAAAAGTGGATGACGACGTGGTATTTGACGTCTACAAACTCATCGATGTCGTCGAAGATCTAATTCTGCCAAGCGACAATCCTCACAGAATCCTGTGTATTGATTGCAAGACGGGTAACAATGTAATACGGGACAAGACATCCGAGTGGTACGTGCCCAGCCACCAAATGCTGGGACTCACAACGTTCCCACATTTCTGCGTAGGGACGTTGTACGGTTACACGCCGGCCGTAGCGGCCGCCCTACTCGACCAAGCCGAGCGCTCACCTTTCTTCTTCTTGGAGGATGTGCTCTTCACGGGGCTCCTCGTGCCCTTCATCACGCCGCTTCTCAACATTAGCTACGTGGACATCTCGGCCAAGGCGTCCGCGTTCTGGCTGGGCAGAAAGGAGGCAGTTACGAGGTTCCGGAACGGGTCGCTCTGGGTGCAGGGCGGGGTCACGGACTCGGACGCCCGGCAAGCGATCTGGGAAGTGATAGTGGGTGGGCAGGAAAACCAGTCAGACGAACCGATCGACGTGTGATTTTTTTACAGGGTTTGTGTCAGGATGCAACAGAACACGTTTAAAGGGTTGTATAAATTTAAACTGTAACACGATGTTGTACATTTCAATGGCCATCGTATTAACAACTTCAAGAGAACAACACCATTCTACAGAGCGTGTAAATTGAACATTCAACAATCCTAACATAATTTTTTTAGATAGGCTACACAAGGTAACA
>CM032668.1:4104327-4142919 GCA_019095985.1 Streblospio benedicti
GACATGGGGAAAAGGCCACAAAGATTAGGGATGTGGCAAATGAGGCCAAAATGATTAAGGATATGGGATTTCTTGATCCGGTACACCCCCCCCCCTTCAGGATTTAACTTCAAATCGTACAGAATTCCATTACATTTATGCCCACAGGTGCGCTACCTACTAAAAGTGGATGACGACGTGGTATTTGACGTCTACAAACTCATCGACATCGTCGAAGATCTAATTCTGCCAAGCGAAAATCCTCATAGAATCGTCTGTATTTATACCACTGGTACATATAACCCTGTAATACGGAGCAAGAAAGACAAGGACGATTCCAAGTGGTACGTGCCCAGCCACCAAATGGTGGGACTCACAGAGTACCCGCCATATTGCAGGGGACCACTGTACGGTTTCACGCCGGCCGTGGCGGCCGCTCTGCTTGACCAAGCCGAGCGCTCACCTTTATTCTTCGTGGAGGATGTGCTCTTCACGGGGCTGTTTGTGCCCCTCATCACACCGCTTCTCAACATTAGTTACGTGGACATCGCGGCCAAGTCGTCCATGTGGTTTGGCGGCAAGCAGACAGTGGAGCACATCCTCACGAGATTCCAAAACGGATCACTCTGGGTGCAACATGATATCAAGGACACAGACGCCATGCAAGCGATCTGGGAAGGGATAGTGGGTGGGCAGGAAAACCAGACAGCTGAACCCAAAGCTGTGTGATTTGTTTTTACAGAGTTTGTGTCAGGATGCAACACTACACGTTTGAAGGTTGTATGAATTTAAACTGTAACACGATGTTGTACATTTCAATGGCCATCGTATTAACAACTTCAAGAGAACAACACCATTCTACAGAGCGTGTAAATTGAACATCCCAACATAATATTTTGGAACGCAATCCTAATATATATATATATATATATAGACAGGCTACACAAGGTAATATATATATATATAATATAGAATAATAATATGTATATATATATATATATATATATATATATATATATATATATATATATATATATATATATATATATATATATATATATATATATATATATATATATATATATATATAAAGTGCTCAACTAAAAAGAAGCTTATTATAGAAATTGTAGACAGGATTTAAATTAACATTTATTTATTTACTGTACAGTTTCGTGCTAACAGCACTCATCAGAATATATAACCGAATAGATCTACATGGAAGTACGCAAGGCTAAAAATTGGTGAAAGAAATAATAAGGTTTCATTTGGCTAGAAAAAAAAATAATTGTCAAATATGCCTTTAAACAGCTTTATACAGCTTAAAAAATAATTGAGGTTCAGTAATCTAAGAAAAAATAATTAGATGTCAAATTTCATGAAAAAAAAATAATTGAAGCTATGGTGAAAATAGCTGCCCCCCCCTGATATCAAATGGCCGATGCCTTAGCTGGACCATTTTCAAGGGTGTGATTACAATTTGCGCTGACCCAAATCATAACTGGTTATATTTTGCGGCCTAACAAGATCACCCACGATCCACCCCAATATGACAAATCTGGCGTCTTTTGGCAAATCGGGAGCTAGCATCGGTCATGTGAAATTGGGGGTAAGAGCGTTCAATCTATGCTCGCAGAATGTGGAATGCAGTGTGGGTCACAGCGAAACGAGACGGATGCACATGTTAACTGGGAGGAGAAGAATAAATAAAATATTATATTCATACATGAGTGAGTTAAACAATACGATGCAACGATCTTGAATCTACATGCAGTCGACATTCAAATAGTTCACATTACCAAGATCCTTTGAGCTCTAATATTCTGAACCCTCGTGGGCATTAGATAAACAAATACGTTGTAAAAATCAATACCAGAGTCCCATCAACAAATAGTCATGTTTGTCTTTTCAAGTTTCCTACCTACATGGTTTGAATCTGGCCAAATAAAGCAGATCTTCTCAAGCAAATACGGGCCCCGCAAGCCCAGCCAATGTGCACTATAGACTGTTTCCAGGGCGTGTTTATTCGCCTTATTCTTGTTAATGCTCAATTATCAAAACTCTTTGAAAGGACTAATATAATTCTAATGGAGGTACTCATATTTTTATATTCCTCTTACTGTATTGAGCATTTCCCATATACTTGATATAGGCTTTAAATCAACTTTTAAAAATAAATAAACTGTGAAGATTATTATGATAAAAGTATGAAAGTTTAGCTAAAAGTAATCAAGGAGAGTGGTTCTGTAAATCAAATACACTGATAGCTATATATTAGCCCCCCACCCCCACCCCACCCACCCCCCTTTTTTTCAAATTACGATTATTTCTTCTGATATACATGTATGTTCATAATCTTTAAAGGTTTTGAGTTTACGCAGCTAACGGTGTTTTTTTTTTTTTACTAAAATTGCTGCAACTAACTGGTGAACTCTCCAGTCTTACACCATTTCTCTGGTTCATTCTAACAGTGGATCTAATCTCGAAAGGAAAATACAAATCTTTACATTGTGTATACGAATCAGACTATAGATAGCTTCTGTAGTTATGCTAAATAAATAATCGATCCGGCTCAATGGGACATTTCTGTCAGTCTTATCAAATCCATTCACGGCTCCACTTGTTTATTTCCGTGTACATTTTAAAGGATAAAAATGTCAGATCCAGTGAGTATTATTTTGCAATATTATTTACGATTTAATTGGATATTAATGATGGCACTGCAACAAAGTTAATGTATATGATCTAAACGGTTTCGAGAACACCAGAAATGATTAATGATTTGCAACACACGTGCACCGTCCTTATAATTGAATTTCAATTTGCTCATCACCCACCTTACCAAGGACCAGGCATGTTGGCCCTTTAGCAAATGAGAGTATGGTGCGTGATCTATGTGAGATAGTGATTTAGAAATCAATTAAGTTGTTGCTTAAACATGAAACTCGTAAAATTCTGGATTGGGGATTCAACCCGCATACTCAACTATTTCAATATAATATTTCAATTAAATTCACAACTTATTGAAAATATTGTATTGATACAACTGATATTTGTGCGGCGTGAAATAGAAAAGAGATTTCCGTACATCGGCGATATCTCACCACCTGTTACAGCAATAACTCTATGTATTAGCAGTTATTAACAAATTTAAGACCTCGAGCACCAATGACACTGAACAATGGCGGGTACTCTGTGGCACACTCAGGAATCCAACTGCAGCAGGATCGTGTAAAGTCCGTGGGAAAGGTGTGAATGTGACAAACAGTCCCATTACCGGGTCAACGTATTACAAAAGACCCAATTGATTGCCTGGTGACTTTACAAAACTCACTTATTAATGTTTATCATGAACTCATTTGTGAACACTGCAAAGTTTATGGTATTGTCACAGTATACTTTTCATGTACAGTTATTGAGTCAGAGTAACTGTACGATTAGTTGTTTTGATATGGATGCTAATGCATCGAAATTTGAGTAAATATTACTTTTTTAAATGTCTATTTTTTTCACATTTATCGTCGAACAAACAAAGAAAATTTCAACATTATGAATCCATCATCTGTATGCTTGATAAAAAGAAATGTCAATGAATCAGATTAGTAACAGCATGTCGTAAAATTGCCGTTTGCAGTGTCTTCTACTCGTGTTAGTGTTGTTAGATCTTTGTATGTCAACAGTTTGGTTAGTTTTGATGTTAAACGTAATTGGTGATTACCGACGTTGCGACACCATTATCGCATAATAGAAATTAACTGCTTCCAGATGTTATTTACATGATTCGTTGAGGTGTCAGTTCAGGTCTGTAACGGGACCCACAATTTCTGGCTGCAGCGTGTTCTATTTAATTCACATATATACATATAGCTGAAGCGCATAGTGAACAAACATCGATAAATTAGGGGAAAGGGGACCTATTGTTATTTTTAACGTACAGATGTACTTAAACATGATGCTACTATATACAATAAACATAAAATCAAGACCTTTGACCAGGTTGGATTTTTATCAGTATTGTATATTCATTTGTGTATTAATCAGAAACATCTATACAATGTATATTCACACGGTCTGATATGTATTGATCAGCAGAAATACTTCGATACGCATTGGGGGTCATACTTTTTTCTGCGTGATGTACATGCAGGCCATACTAATCTCACTACATGAACTTTTAATTTCATAAAGTATTACAAGAAATTAAGCTTCACACTTGAGTCCCATTACAATCCTAAAACCACTTATGCCTTGATAAAAAGGCTGATTTATCACGATTGTGAGGCCCAGGTAGTTCCTTATCTTTTTCTTTTGTTTACCGGCTCCATTTAGGTTAAAACTGTCTTTTCTACAGCGCAAATAAGTCACATATGCGTGTAACTGAATACTTCTGTTTATAGCACATATCTGAGAATCATATGCTGCATTGGCACACGTCATTGTATGTGATTCCTGTGCGTGTGTATCAAAGAGATCTAGAGTGAAATCAAAGTAGCACATAAAATCCTCTGGCATAGCTGACAATTAACAAGTGGCAAAACGTATGTGCAAAACTTCTTATCCCCTGTCTCATTAATTGATTAAGAAATCATTTAACTTTCGTCTTATCTCATAGAAACTTGTTTATGGGAAAACGACATTGGACATGATTTATTGAATGACATTATCCGCACGGTAATCTGAGCAAATCTATAGGTTTGTACTCAGTGGATTTATTCAATGGCAATTTCAATAAGCTTGTGAAATTGTAAAACGTTCGACATCTTGTTTTATGAATAAAAAAGTGAACCTATAGAAAATATAATGTGATGTTATCAGAGTATACACACGAGACAATGCATGATTGACATAACAAAAGCCTCATACACCAAACGTCATAATACACGCTGCTACAATTAGAATGAACTATGATAAATTACTTCAATTGTGACTTCATTTACTACGCATACATGTCATGAATCTCCATGGACAAATATTCGGCAACTGCGGTTGTTAATTCCTGTTATTATGGTCCACGACTATTGATTTGGTTAAATATTCAGTTCATCTGTTCTTAAGTGTGCCCGTTCAAGTTATTGTCCAAGTTAGCACGGCTCACTTAATTCATGGGTACGCCCGAGAAGGGGCATACGGTTGTGCGTGAATATTGCACGAGCCTAGTTTGAGCTAGTCTGAGCTCAGACATTTCCCAGTAATACACACTTCGCATACAGCTTTAATGATCTGGCGACCAGGGGACTCCTTTTACTGGCAAATTGGAGACCAGAAATCGAGATCTTCATGCAACTTACGTAGCCGTACTATCCTGGCTACGGTGATCCTCAAGTGACCCTTTTCGACAATGCAACCTCAGCCAATAAACCCGCCAGATGAGGACAGTTGATCAATGTAAAAACATAGGAAGGGTGTAGATTTGATGTCCATTGACAGTCGGTGCTCATTATAGATTATACTATGAAACGACATGCTCAATACATAGTATCCCCATTATTTTTAGCGGCACAAAATTCACGGCAACTTTACTCTATTTCACTTCTTCCAATTCTACCTCACTCACTGACGCAAGGTTCTACGTGTATTTTATATGAAATGGGTGTTCCTTAATGAGCAGGTTACGGGAAAAGTCTCGAAAAGATATGCTGATAGGGATTCCATGAGTGGTGTACGCATGATCTATGTTGGACATGCCAAAACCCTTAGAACATGAAGTATTCTGGTGGATCTACCCTATGAGTAGACTAGACAAATGCCCACAAAAGTAGGGAATGTAGAGTCCCTGCGCCGCACGTTGTAATCGCGCTGAAACCGTTGTGTTCAGGACGAGGTTGAGCTGACAGACGAGCAGCAGGACACGGTGAAGGAGGTGTTCATGCTGTTCGACCAGAACGGCGACGAGACCATCACCATCAACGAGCTGGGCACCACGATGCGGGCGCTCGGCCAGGTGCCCAGCGAGGAGGAGATGAGGCAGATCATCGCCGAGATCGACGCTGATGGTCAGTGGGCGGCGGTCAGCAGGGGCGGTTGGGGTGGGGGAGGGGGTAGTATTTTATAGGGGACAGTTTGTGTAAAATATAGTACTTAACAGATTCTAGTGTAAAATATAGTGGTTTATAGACATGAGTGTAAACATATAGCGTTTGCAACTTTGCAGACGTTTGCAGGGCACTGTGAAAGTGTAAAATATAGTGTTCAATGGCCAATATCGCTTGTAAAGTATATGCATATGCAATGAAAACATTCTGCTTTCTAAATATCTATATGTTGAAATGCCTAGTAGATGTGACCAATGATAAGATGTGTACAAAAGAAACTGGTTATCTCGATTTTCTGTTATCCCAGTGTTAGTTTCATTTCATCTCCACTACACTATGACGGAATAACAGTTGGTTATAGATCGAATAGTGGCTATCCAGAACATATTAATGGTGTCCCCAGCAATTCGAGGAAATGACTTTACCTTCCACATGCTGCAGGTAACGGCATCATCGAGTACCCCGAGATGCTGGACCTGATGGCGCGCCGGCCGTGGGGCTGGCAGGGCTCGGACCGAGAGCTCGGCGACGCCTTCAAGGTACATCATCAGAACAGTCTTGGCACATAATATCACCAGGACAATTTTGGCTCATAATGCAATCAGGATCTGTCACACTTTCCACATGTTGTGCCTCCGCCGGTACACTGATTGTTGTTTAGTTGTTTGCGTGAATTGGACAGGATTTTCACACATTGTTAAATATTCGAGTTGCATACACAGCATTGTAAGTTATGATTGGCTCAAAGTCGGCTATTTTGGCACACTGCCAGGGTCTCCTGTGGGTAAAGGGTTAGTGGAGGATAATGGGAACATGTAAAGGGGACGTGAAAAAAACCTGTGGAGGTGTCTTGATGGAATTTACATGATGTTGTTAAATACACGGGACGGGGAAAAGTTAATATGCATAAAAAATAGGTCAATATGTTCATAAACTATGCCTCGATAAGAAGTGTATACTGTAGTGTGTTTGTGCACAGACATTTGACCACCTGAACAACGGATCGGTGAAGGTGTCCGAGCTGAGGCTGCTGCTCACGTCGCTCGGCGAGAAGCTCACTGACGAGCAGCTTGACCTCATGCTCAACAAGGTCACGCAGGACGGCGACGGCATGGTGAAGTTTGATGGTACGTACCCGCGCGGCCGCCGGTCTGGCATGGGGGTGGGGGGGCATTGGGTTTGGGGGACTGTAGGTGTAGGTGTGTTAAAGGCTAGGGCACAACGGGCAGTGCGGCTTTACTACCGGCTCTCATCTGGCAAAAATGAAGGGAGACTTTGGGCATCATCATATGGAGATCCAGGGGACTCAGAGCAGCTCCCCATCCCCACCTTCTTCCACTAAAAACGTATTTTCATAGGGGTTTTGGCATGTTCGCTATCGATCGAGCATACGAAATCCAATAGATCCCTAAAGTGCACCCTCTCCCCTCTCCATTTCTGAAAAACTGGATCTGTCTGTGCATCGTTCCGTGATCAGTGCTGCAAACGTACATTTTTGAGCCAATACAAATACAGTAGATGATGTTTGATTTGACAAGCTTTCTTCTATGGTCGGTTTAACAGTTGCCTGACCTTAGGTAGGCAGCAACGAACCAGGTCGGAGACAGTGCGCTAGAAGTACCTAATTACCTGCCGTAGACACAGCACGTACAGAAAAAAAGCCTTACTGCTAATATCTCTCTACTGCCCGTTGTGCTCCAGGCTTGATACTGTGGCATTATCCGGCAATGTTAGTATTATTATTCGGTACAGCTCAGACCAACTTCGATAATTCTCTCTTTTAATTAACAGAAAATTCATTTTAAACTCCTTGTTTTATTAAGTTAAGCCCAAATCACATAAAATGACATTCATTGATTAACAAGTGTTTATTTGCCATTTGTGCTTTTAATCATATGTTGGTATCCCACACATACAGGAGACTAGGTGTAAGGGCACAGTTTCCGGTGGTTTAGGGACATAAAGCCGCTGTATGTGTGTACATTATTCATGACGATGACCGCCGAGATGAAACAAGTTGTCATGCAAATAACACACTAGTCGTGTGATGGCACATTGATATTCCCAGGGAAAGCCACGCGCGTCACACGTCACGTGATATGACACACCGGCGGGGTGAAAACATTACCACGTGCGCAGACAAATGCCCTGGAACGTTTCTGTTTTTGACGTAATATGTTTCTAAGAGCACTACACACTGATCCAGTGTAGTTTCATGTTTAAACCATCATAGCACAGCTATTAATGAACCAACCATGTAGGTGTTTGCGGTGTGCAAATAAAGCTACTTATTCATATTATCGTGAGATAAACACCATTTATATGAAATCTCACACCCGGAGTGGCTTAACTTAAAACGGCACACGTGCCCATGGGTGTGTTTTCACCGCGTAAACAGGAATTGGAAGCGAGGGTTTTCCTGAGAATAGTGTTGTTAATGAGAAGTGCGATGACAATAAGATATATCGAATGTTTTATGTCTTCATTCCCCGTAGAATGGTACTACAGACGCTCATTGTCTTCTACGGGAATATCTTTTGATATCTTTTTTATTATGTACTATAAAATCTTCTGTAAATATAAAAAATCTCCGTTATATGCAAAAGCTTGTAGACTGAATAGTATGTCCGCAACATTTGATCATGAGTAGTCCAGTCAATATACATTCGTTTTTAGATGATAGTTTAGGTGTTAATTTTGAATATTTATCTGATCGAGTTTGGCATAATTATCAAAGGGTTTAAAGGCTACTTTCCAGTCAAAAAATTGATAGTACCATGATAGCCTTCAACCTTTCACAAGTATAATTAGTTTAGTTGTTGTGATAGATTAAATCCTAAAATACATCAATCGTACATAAAATCACCAGTTGTACTGGTTATACTTATATAACCTATGAGACAAACTGTCATAATCAACAGTCAATGATATAAAAATATATCCTAGCACATTGGAGATTCTTACAATTGTAATAATTTTACATTTTGTGTGTTTTCAGAGTTGGTGAAAATGATGAACGATAGCGGTGGATTTAAGTAAAATAACCAATAAAAACTCAGGTGTTCATGACTCTTCTAATGTTGTTTTGATTGTTGAACTTTTTACCATTGTTCTATATTTTGTACATAGACTTCAATAAATTTTTTATAAGATTAAAATGGAAATACGTTAGTTAGTTGTGGCTTTCTTTATTCAACCTTCCTTAATATTAGTTCGGATTATTACTTAACCTTATGGGCTCAGACCACCAAACCAATGCCAAATCAGCAAATTTATGAAGCAGTAGGCGTGGCTCTGGTTATCTATTGAATGCACATGTTGTTAAAAAAAATTGCAAACTACTAAGTCGTACCGACTTAGTCTACGTGCAATTTGTTAACACTTAGTCCGTGTCAAAGCAGTTATGATATTTAGAATCAAATGAATATTTAGTGTACAGTAACATGACGGTATATATGTAGAATTGGGCTAGACTAGAGAGAATCTCCAGGGTTGGGGCTCATCAACGGCTGCCAGAACCCTGGAAAGGTGATTATGCACATATGATTTCCCCCTCAGCAACTGTAATTTAGATAATCTACTGCAGAAAATAAGATCTTTGTAAGAAAAACGGGCTAAAAGTTTGTGAGATATAGGGGTGGGGTGTGGGAGGGGGGCAAAACAAATGAGAGATTTGGGAAATACGGTAAAAAGAATTAGGGGTGTTGTAGGATTTCGTGGTCACTTAGAAACCCCACCTACAAACCCACATGTGCTGCCATCGATCGTGTCACTGATCTTTTTCTCGTACGGGCAATTATTGGCAATTATTTGCACACACATACTGCGGTGTGGGAGCCTAAATATTTGAGCATGTCGCCGCCGCTATTGGCGCCTCACGCCTATATTTAGCAGGATCGTGTTCACGGTTGTTGTTCTGTGCTGCGTAAAACTGTAAGCTGAGACTGATGGCTCTGTGCGGTGTATTGTGCGACAACACCCTGTCTGACACCGTGATAATCACTTGCACCGTGGGTACTTTTCAATGTTTTCACAGGTACGATTGAGTGTACACACACGTATGTACTAGTTATACTGTGTGTGAAATAACTTTACTCTAATACAGGTAACTTGTGTCATTGTAGTTAAATGACACAGTTGATTATAAATGGTTATAGATCAAGAGTGCGTGATTAGAAGTGTCCTTAGTTAAAGTCATAAGTCGCCTTCTTGACCCAACCCACCTTCTAATTACTCGCCACCGGCCCACGCACAGCCCCGACCCATTGACCTATAAAAGGCGGTGGCCATGTATCCCACATATCGGCTGACCCTGCTGCCTTGTCTTGTTTGACACGTTCACGTCAGGGCGTGGCCCGTCAATACCGACAGCTCAATATCACGGCACAGAGTCATCTGCTTGAGACCAGCTTGGGTCAGTAGATTGAAGGTGTTTACAGTAGAAACTCGTTTTTCTCGATATTGCTTAGCTCGAATTTTCTGCTATCTCGATGTTAGTTAACTTTCCCCTAAACTGCGCTACGTCTAAATATCAATGGGTTATCTCGAATACTGGCTATCTCAAACTTTGGTGCGCCCCCCCCCACCAACCCCAATATTCAAGATACCAAGGGTTTATCTAATTTATACCGTTACACTATGGCACTATGCCCACCACATCTCGCATTATATCACACCCTTAAAGGCTTTGTATTCATTTCTATATTCACTAAATCGGGTAATTGTAAGCTGACTCTGTCCAGCCTGCATCCGCTCGATCCCCATTCAGACCCCGCTATCAGCACTCCCAGCCTATCATTTATTCATTTGCCCGCATCAGATTCAATGTGCGCCACAATAGGTGTATAATTATGATTCTGCGGTATCAAGTTGTCCGTGGAGGGCACATCATTACCTCGCTGTATTCACCTGTACTTTCAACAGCAGCATTTAATTCAGGAATCAATAGGGTAGCTTCGGCTTTCATCGGGGTATATTGCATATAAAATTTTTGCTATTGACAGATGTATTTTAGCACTTGTTAATTAGTATTTTTAATTATCACTATCATTATTAGAGGCTTTTGCCGTTTGTAAATTAATATAGGGTTGGGATTGCCCATTGCAATTGTACATAAATGTTGCTTTAGATTAAGTGGGAATTGTGAAATTTACTTTAGAATTATCTGGAAAGAGGGAAGTTTGCAAAATTCCATAACGTGATCAATGGGAGAAGAGCTAAAATTTAAGTGCGAAGTGCGAACACCCCCTATTCTAGACCATCAAGAGACCTCATCTAGACCCCCATATTAAATCCTGGTCACACGAACAAAAGTAAAGGCCATACGTGCGTGAAAAAGACTATATACAGCACATTCCTGGATACTCCCCAATAGACTTCTTTATTAGCGGGTGAATGGGGCCAAATTCCTGTCTCGTGACTCGCATAACTCTCATATCTCCATAGACCATGGCAGCCCGTGTCCACGACAGGGGACCATTCCATCCGTCCTCCGTTATACACGTGTTGTAGTGGCATTTTCATAACTTTTATGACACTAAATCCTATAAAATATGCCCCCCCACCTTTTCCATATGGGATGAAGGCGACACCGGAAGATGAGATGAAGGAAACAATACATGTTTTTTTATATAAATACGGCCAGAATTGTGTGATTTCTTGCCATCATTTTAGTTGATGTGATCTTTACTTGGAACAACATGATCCCTGCTTTAATTAAGGCCATCAATAACGGTGTTCGACTACAGGCTTGTATAGGCAAACACACCAAATCAAGGCTTGGCTCCTACAACGCATTTGGGATACTTTTCAACCCAACATTAATAGAGACTAAATCATTTCTTGGTCTATGCTATCAGATTCTGGTTGATCGAGACTAACGGATTTGTAGCCACCTAGCGGTGAAAATGGTACTACGATAATACTCTAACATTTCTATTAGCGAACGAGTCTATAGCAGCAGCATGGTCCAACTCCTGCTGTCATCCAGCACTGTTTGAACAGGGGTGGACATCAACATTAACCAGCGCACCTCTCTTTATGCAAAATCAGGGGGGCGATAATAGAGCAGTGGAGCATGATCCAATCATGGCCGCCTCATCAATGTTGGATGACTCTTGGCACGGGTGTCGGCGGCGGCGGTGACGGCGGGAGGGGCGGGGGTCAAACAATGGAGTGGCGGCGGCGGCGGCAGCCAGTGTCAATGTTTGAATAATACAGGACAGGAGAACCTCCAATTAAGACCACCTCTAGCATGAGACCACATCTATAATAAGACCGCGTTTCTCGGCCCAAATGCTTCAAAAGGATTCCACTGATAGAACCTCCATATAAAGAGCGCCTCTCCATTGATACCACTTTATTAGTCGTCCCCACAAGCGTTCTTGATAGAGACGTTCTTCTGTAATGAAGCCACACAGGAGCTAGTGCGCTGACTACAATACATCCATTAAGCTTGTAGTACACCATGAAACTGTGTGTGAAAATACATAGTTGTGTTGTGTGCATGTACTAGGGTAGTTTCTATCTACTGCTGTGCACATAATATCACAAAACGCACATTCGATGTACACGTTGGTTGGATTTACATACAGGTTGTATAGACCTCCAATTATACGAGTCGCTCTCTGCAAGGATGGATGACCCGCTGTGGTCACTGTCAGTATCCATGAAACACCTATTGTCCTACATAGGAAATTGACTTTCTCTCGGTAATCAGTTGTAACTAGGGGTGTGTAAAATAATAGTCTCATCACACGCCATTTGCAACCATCGTGTTCAGAGCTAATAACTGGTGTTATGACCAGTAAGTGATTATGTCTACACCAAAATCCGTGACTGTGCACAATTAGAATGATTACATGAAAGCTCGTGTATGCAAAGCGATAGGTAATTATATGGCAAGTATTCATTACAAGAAACACTATTCATAGAATTTCATTAGAAAATTACAAAAAATATGTGTAGGCACCTATAGGTGAGAGACAAGTCTGAATTGTGACAGCTTCTAGCTCTTCTAGATAGCCACGGCGGCCGCAACATATCATTTCAACACATCGATGTGGCTTCTAAAATATCCCATCCATCGAGTAAATAAAGCACAGCTGTGACGTCACCGACTCATCAAGCCGTCCATAACAAACACATTAGCGTTACATCCTCGTTTTATCGCCCATCACACTTAATTGCCGTCCTCCCTAATCGCTTCGCAATGTACAGGGAGGGGACCTGAACTTGGTTATTGGCAGTGTTTAGGTGCAGTGTAGACAGTCGTTTAGTCTGAAACGTTTGTATGCTACATTAAGTTTGGAAGATATATTTTAAAGTTGAATTTGTTCGTACATATTCATAAATGACTGTATTAATTAATTGAATATATAATGATGCATGCACCTAATTCAGGGTGCTAGTTACCGCGTGATGGACATAAGATGCCAAATGACCCAAGTTTTAACTTATATTTATAAATGCACAGAAGGTTTAACAATAACAAAAATGCATGGTATTATGTTAACATGTATACAATTATACCAAAGGTAACACAATAAGAAAAGTAATCAGGCAAAATTGAACATGTTTCGTCATTGATTAAAACCATAGAGACTTTACAATATCAATGACAGGTGGAAATCTTTTACCAGACCAGCTGGACCCCTGGGCAAGCGTTGACCCGTCCACCCCTTACACAAGCTTCCAATAAACTCTGGTTCTGTAACTGGAACTTAGCATATCAAAGTGGTCTAAGGTTAAGCTTAGTGGCCAAACAGGTATGCTTACTCGCCAACATTATGATGGATGTTTTAATTAGAAGCACGAACATGATACTTAATCTTGCTTTATATCACATAGGTCTTGATGCTTTCTAATTTTCGTATCTCAGACAACATTGAACCTGGCATATACAATGTACGGAACATTTTAAAGGTAAAATGAGCATATGTTCATATGATCAGAGATCATGCTAACTTTAAGAATATTGTTGCACTTTTCTAAATTGCCGAATTTTCAACCAATGAAAATGCCGAAAAGGGTACTAAGCGTTATTGTGAAATACCCTAAAACCATAAATGAAGACATAACATAAATTCACTTAAAATTGTATCATATTCTTTAACATATATCAAAACAACAATCACAGTAAGTGCTCGGATTGGGTTTCTTTGCATGTCTCTTAAATGAACCTGCATGAAAGTTGAGCCCCACGACCTCTCCGGGGCTTTATGTCCAATTTGTTAAAATGCTGTCAAAAAGTTTGTAAAAATTACAATCGTGCATTTTATGTCCTTTTAAAGATGGATATGCGTATAAGGATCTCAACATTTCTCTTGATTATACACTTATATTAAGCCTATTGAGATTTCAGTAGGCCGAATAATTCATAGCCTATCAAGCAAAGCTTGCCTCTCGAAGAACATCACACAGGAACTACATCTTGCCACAGCATCATCTATCAATTGCTTCCTGCTAGATGTTAATGACTACCCTTTCAGGGGGAGATGCATGAAATATAGCGATTTCCATTACCATGATCACAATCCGAAACCGGCCTCTACATGTAACAAAAAAGTGGCCTTTACGTGCAACAGAAACGGCCATTTTGCTTGTCCATTCAAATATTTTTGTGGCTTGATAAGATCATACAGGGTGTACTATATACTGCTCCAAAACTGCGGAGGTATATTTCATGTGTTACATGAAAGGTCTTGTTCTAAGATTTTAATATGAAAATCCTGTATTTTCTGTGTGAGGGATCATTCATTGTATGCATGGACGGATTGCCCCACTCCGATGGCATGTAATGAAGAAAATATCGTGGTTTTGAGGTCAATATGCATGAATCAATGCCCGGATTTGATGAATATTGCCCGCGATTGCGAGGCATTTGTGGAGAAATTATGCCTGGCTGAGTTTGAAGCTCAGCCAATCAGAGAACCGTATTCAAGGGTGGCATAATGGCCGACTCTTGATCAAATTTATCCATGTGGCCGTGTAGTGTGGCTGTTCAATGTTTAGTTGCATGAAAAGGCTGCTATTTTGGTTGCACCTAGAGTTCGGTTTCTGACGGTGATGTTTTAAACCTGTACTTTGAACGTGTTTCTATCAAAAGCCCACCAGTAGCGTTTGATCAAGTCACATGACCTTTGTCAGCAGACCCAATTCACCATGGTAACTTGACCCTGAGCATGTGTAAATTCATTCCTGTTTTCTGTCAGGTTGATGCAGATAAAGAACCAACATCCAACAAACATAATCCATTGACTTTTCACTAATATATGCTCAGGCATACTTGCACCTGCATTCTACAAGTACACTCAAAATAGAAATGAACATCCAATCCCGCCAAACCCTGCCGATCATCCACTACACATCTGCCCCATCTGTCCACTCCGCCTCCTCCTCTTCCTCCTCCTCCAGGATGGGCGACACCACGCCACGGTCCACGTCACCATTGAGCGGGCTCATGGGAAACACGTCCACCCTGCTCACCTCGGGCACCGTGAGCAGGTCCTCACCAAAGTCCCGAGGCACGTGACTGTGTGTGCGACTCTCACCATTACCACACACGGAGCCGACGTATCGGTGGTGCTGATGCGCTAATGAAGCCTCGTCACCGGGTGATATGTCCTGCTGTGCTGACACCACTATGGTGATATTTTTGCTGTAGTTATCATCTGTGAGGCTGAAGTGGTCTGTTGTTGTGCTCGGCTCCACCAATGGCGAGGAGGCGAACCCACCTCCACCGTCGAGGCTGGTGGTGTCAGTGGCACACTCGGACCCGGGGGTGGCCTCGTCTGGGCTGCTGTTGGAGGCGGCGGCCGCGGGGGGCGGGGGCGAGTCAGGGACCGAGTAGCAGCCGTTCAGCTCCTTGTACACCTGTTGGGTGGGAAATCACATTCAGTAGAAATTCGCTATCTCGACATTGCTTTTCGTAGTTGTTTTCTCAGCACAAAGTTATTCTCAGTTCAAGTTAAGCAATATCGAGAGTTTCTACAGTATAATAATTCTATTGTACCCCCATAACATACATGCTAGGCGTAGTTTATCTTTACTACTAACCATTAAATTCTTTTGTCATGACGTCTAAGAAGGCTATGACAAAATTACCTGCTGATATTTTGGATGTAGGTTTTCTAGGCTTATACTTTGTTCCTTGCCTAAGAATCCTCCTTTTTTCTGGGCAACACCGAATATGCCATTTTTCAAATTTGGTCCTCTACCTAAATACAATATGGATGGCACATTGAAACATACAGCAAAAGTGACATTTTACAATGTGGTGGGCATTACATTAAATTATGATGAAAACAATATGAGAAATTCAGTGGTATAAATATTTGTGCAATTTCACTCCTGTTTTAGGGATGGTTTAAAATTTTCCGTTCATGAAACAAGCTCCCCAATATCTCAAAATGCAATTTTGATCCAGCCTTATATTATATCATTCCTATCGATTTCAACCATTGGGATGGTATTGTACGGCATATGACACAAACACTGTAATATAATATCGGACGATTCATATTTTGACCTAATTGAGAAGCCAAGGGCGGAAAAGCAAGTTTTGACCAACAGAGTGAGGACAGAGTGAGTATGGAGTAAGCTCCACAGTACCTTTCTTGTTCTTGTTCTTGCCGCTGCTGCTGTCCGCGCGGAACTTCTCGAGCTCGAGCTTGATGTTGGGCATGGTGTTCATGCGGTCGAGGCGCTTCATGCGCGCCTCGAGGGTGGCAGACATGCGGCGCGATGTCGCCTGGAAGATGATGCTGTCCGTCGCCTGTTTCACCACCTACAGCAGACAGGCTGGTGAGGGATGGAGTTCAAGTAGAACCTCCACTTAAGACCACCTCTCTATTGAGATCAACTCTATAAAAAGATCCCGTTTTACGGTCCCAAACCTTCACAATGCTACCAAAACCAACCTCTGTATAGCGACCACCTCTCTATTGAGATCACCTGACACTGGTGCTAATAGAGAGGTTCTACTGTACCCCGTACAGGTGTAGCGCTTCACACTTTATCCAAAAGATACTTGTGTTCTCGAATATTTACGGACAGCATTAAAATGTTCGAGATAGCAAACTGATATTTGGCAGTCATAGTGCAGTTTAAGGTAAATGAAACTAACATCGTTGTAACATAAGATTCAATATAAGCAATATCGAGATACCAAGTTTCTACTGTACGTGTGTAGCTGTACTTTTCACTTTATATTCATAATATTATAAGAATGAGATTTACACCATATGCATAAAACTGTATTTATATTCCGCGGAAGATGAGAGATTATAATGTCATGTATATAAAGGGGTGGAAATTGGCCAACTACATGCATCTCCATATCCTCTAATAATATCAGCTTCATGATCACTACGGGCAGAGAGGAGTTACACGGGGGTTTTGATTGGGTGGAGGGGGAGGGGTCCTGTTCCCAATTCAAACTTAAATTCTAGCGCTTTTCCCATTGAACACTCAATGTATTTTTGCATATTTTCTCTTCACTTAATTTTACAACAAAGTTCACGCTTTTTCCAGCTGTCATTTTCCATTTTACACTAAAATTGTCATCGGCACATTCTTAAGTTTTATATCAAATTTTCATACCATTTCTGCCTTCACACAATGTTTGTCTTAGTCTCATATAGCTGCATGATACAGATTTCATGGAATTCCTACTGTTAATTATTGCATTACATGCACCTCGATGGCTATTAGAACATGCTTCAGTCTACTGGGGTGACTCTGGCAGTGACTCTGACAGTGCTGGCACTCGGTCCTACTCACATAGCCTTCACCGCCAATTATGGCTCGCTAATCACCAAATTAAAAGTTAATAATGTTGAGTAATACGTTTGTCCGCACTATTAGAAGGTTGCGATGAGCTGTATGGGGAGTTGAGAAAGATATAGTGTGAGAACGATGGACACCAATGACCTGGTGTGGATGTAGAGTCCTCTGGATCCTCCCTGGAGGCGTCTTCAGACCATAAACTAGACATTATATACATGTACTACCTTTACCTTGACAGTGTTGATTTTATCATCATCTAATATTTTGGGAGTAGCGGGGTTGGGGGGTGGGGGGGGAGATCAAGAAAAAGAACAATGTTCCATTTTATGGACGCTGACACAAGGGGGAGTTTTATTAGGAAGTGAGGCGTGGTAAGAAAAAGAGGGAGGTGGCCCAAAAATGTCTAACAAAGAGGTATGTGGGATTTCAGGGAATTAGGATGTGGGAGAAACTCTTGAACATGTGGAGATGTGAGGGAAAAGGCAAAAAAGTATAGATGTGAGATTTCTTGACCCCTTATAACCTCCCTCCCCGCCCATCCCCAATAATGTGCACGATCCCTGACCTTGACGGTGTCGATGTTCTTGGGCTGGATGACGGGGAACGTGTCGTCGGCAGGTGGCAGTAGCTTGAGGCGGGAGTACTGCTGCACGAACAGCGCGATGGTGGCGGCCCACAGCACGAGCACCAGCGCCACGACGGCCGCCTCGCCCCCGCCCAGCCCCGGGTACAGCGCGTAGTACTCGGCGACCTCTACAGGGGCATGCACGTCTTTAGTTGTTGGCATACGTTTGATGCATGGGCCTCAGCCTCATGGTAATAGACCATTTTTATACCCCCTCCCCCCTCCCATGATGCTGAGGTCCATGGTTTGATGTACAATCAGCAGGATTAATATATATATACAATTGAAACTCATTATTATTGTTGGTTAAAATAGCCAGTTTTACACCCACCTCAACAACAGTCAACCCTTTAGTTACCTAGCCTTGTAAGTGAGTGTCCTACAGTTGACCTACGATTCAATATTTGATACACAGTAGAAACTCGTTACAGTAGGCACTTGTTATCTTCAGTCAGTCTCCGACTTAGTCACTAGTCTGGTCGTCCAGCCTATTGGAAATTGAGGAGGACTAGCGTTGAATTCAATTCGCTCGTCCTGCATACGAGCAACTGCTGGGCCAAAACAAGTTGGCAACTTGTAAGGATGAGTAACTTTCAGGAGGACTAGTACCTTTTCAAAGTTATTAGTCCTGCTGAAGAGTAATTATTGAGGAGTTGACTCGGAGACTACTCCACCACCCTACAACATTTACCCACGTTCCACAAGTTTTAAGGCGGTTTCCCACACCCCTCTTCCATGAAATTCCACATTCCTGTTTGTTTTTGTTAATTTGTTTGCTTTTTTTTGTCTTTTGTCCCGCACCACTATTAATGTTCCAACTTGCAAATGCCAAATGAGCTAAATTTTTACATTTTTTGCCAAACATTATATTAGATAATGTTAAAAACAGGAACCCTTACACATTAGACATTAACATCAACGGTCTAATATCCAGATTAGAAGCTGAATGTACAATTTTAGGATATATGAAAATTTTCAAAAAAAAACATTGTTGAGAATTAGTAAGTAATATCTATGTAAGAGACCTAGATGTGAGAAAACCCTAATGCTTATTGTACATTTTGGTCACCATCAACAGAAAGCTGACTGAATTACTGTTCATTATTTCATTTTTAGATATAAATATATATGTGCCTAGAAGAATGTTAATTAAATTGTTACAATTGGTAGTATGTTGCTATTTTTATCATCCTAAAACAATATACAAAAAGAGGTATTTTTGTGTGTGTTCTAATTTAAGTTTTTGACACAATATATAACAAAGAGTTACCCCTTTAGTTAATGTCCTACATTTCACCTACAATCAGTATTGATATACAGTAGAAACTTGTTATCGCTGTAGTTATTTTAGCTATGATTATTGGGAACCTGCCATTACATCTTCCATTATGAAAACAAATGTGGGCCAAGATCAGATGACTCACTTACAATACTCACACGTAGCAATAGCGTATTTATCCTGATGGCAACCTATAACAATGGCAAAAACCTGAATCTACGAGGAAGTTTATGTATTCATAAGTTTTATTGGGCCATTCATTGAAAACTTTAATATAAAGACGTAATAAGATATTTAGCAATGGAATCCGTTTGTGATGAATCACATTGATGCCAATATAAAACAAACGCTCACTTTTCAAGTAGCTGTGTAAATGATTAGTACACACAATAGACACTTGAAATCACGTGAGTCATTGCATCAACTTTGTGAACATACTCATGCTATAGATATCTATTAATAGAGAAAGCTATTGGCTATTTAATTTTTACTCTGGCTATATATTATCTATCATCCTAATTCATCCTTATCTATTGAAAGAATACAGACATGTTGTCGTTGTGCAATAGGAAATGTATTACTGTGATGACCAATAACTGAATTTCACAGAACAAGAATTGTGTTTGCCTAATATGAGTCCAGATTACAATTAATCAGACACTCGAACGGTGATTAGTACTGAAGTGCAGTGGTCCCACGCCGTGTTTACCCAGTACTTACCGCCAGTGGGCTATGATCATAGTTATTATTTTACAGCATCAGAGCATTGTGCGCTAGTGGTTCAAGTTGGGTCAATATAGTGGGTGCAAATGTGATGTGTAATAAATAATATAAATATAAATATGAATATGTAAATGAGACCGAACGGTAATGATTTTCGGTATAAACTATTCACCATGCTTTCAAAGTGTCGACATCTTTTTTTCACCACAGCTTTATAGAATGGAAGCTTTTGTCGCTACCCTAGTAAAACCCGCTTTACACTAGAGCGATCATGAGCGAAACAGTGACGCATCTGCACGTATTATATCACGTCGTCAACTTGGGCGTATTGTGGCGGCATTGAACGTCGTAACACAATGCATGGTACGACAACTTGCTGAGGCAAACGAAGTGTTACTTATATGTGCGATTGTTCTGCGATCCATAGACGCAGCATAATGGTGTAGACCACTTTAAAGTACTATATAGAAAAAGCTATTGGAAACTTTAGATGTAGAATATTTAGTTGAGACAATTTATTACGCGTGATATAGTTCAAAGTGCATTTTTTAAGTTTTATTCTAGTCATTCTCTGAATTGGCGAAAACATCTATTTTAAAATATGCTTTACAACTAATTTTTAACTAATCTTTGGTATGGACTGTGATATTTTACTATGCATTTCATGCGAAATAAACTTATACAAACAAATAACTATTTGAAGCAAACTTTAACCCAAAAAAAAGTTCGTTCAAAATGTTTGGACATGTTCAAAATTTCCTGACGAATTTGCCAGTTTGCTATAGCACGGAGACCTACGTAGGTGGAATTCGCTATAGTGTAAAGCGGGTTTAAAGGTTATAAAATATTAAGTTTATGACAAAACAACAATATTGTTCCCATTCATTACCGCTCAAATGTTTTGGAAGTTTAGTGATAAATATTAAATAAATTGTACCAAAGAAAGCAGAATATATTTCATGTTTATACAACACATCCTCAGCTAATAATGAGGACTTAGTGTACACTATAGGGGAGCAGCTGTATATTCCCCCGTCTCATTGGTGTCCCGTGTCACTGCCCCCCCCCCCCCCCCGATTACGAAATACTGTTAGACATACGGTTTTCTGGGGTGGATCTAAGTGCTGAGGATGGGGGCTGTGTTCAAGGACAGAGCCCACCCTCAATGAAAATGTTTGAAATTCTGAGTGCTCACATGTGTTATTCTTATTTGATTTTTTATATTTCACCTCTTTGCCAGTGAAATGGACGTAATTTTATATTCTGAAATCAATCACGTTCTGTTATGTCATGTTATGTTATGTTATAATATTTGATAAAAATGAAAACAGTAAAAATTAAGAATAGGTGAACTCTATATTTTTGTGCCAGATGTTTGTGAAATGTAAATATAAAAAAGCAAGATGTTCTGGTTGGGTGGTATTTTTATTCCCGCAATATATACCTGTAATGATATATAATACATATCTGTTATAGATATGTTAACGAAGCAAGAATAAAACAAAATAATAATATAGTAAAATAGTAAGTGTTCCAACCAAAAATAAATAAATAAACATGTGACCCAATTAATATTTACATACAATAGAACAAAATGTTCATTGAACTTGTCAGAAACTGTGATATATTCACACTCTTTTTCTGACAACAAACTTCCTCTTACGAGGTACAACGTCAACTTCTGAGTCACACGCGATGAGTGCTGTGTTTCTGTTGATCTTAAACTTCCTTTTCCTCGACATGTCAATTTCACTGGAACTCGAGGAACTTGACGATCTTGCTTTGCTATTCTTCACAGATTACACAAAGAACTCCTTGTAGACTCCGTTTGGATTTGCAAAGTCTAATTCAGTGAACGGACAGGACTTGTACACGAGTCGCTCTTCCTTAATCTCGGGCAAATCAGAATCTGAAACTTGAGGTACAGTAGCGATGTTGAGTACTGTTTCTGAAGATTCTGGCTGCGATTTCTGAAAGAACTGCTTGTATCCTATAATATCCATCACGACTTGCAAAGTCTAGCTCCGTGAATGGAAGTGACTTGTACTTGATGACGACTGGTTCTGTCAGTCTTTCTTCCATGGGTTCAGACTTTTGGAAGTAACTCTTGTAATACCCATCGCGACTTGCGAAGTCTAGCTCCGTGAATGGACGTGACTTGTACTTGATGACGACTGGTTCTGTCAGTCTTTCTTCCATGGGTTCAGACTTTTGGAAGTAATTCTTGTAATACCCATCGTTTGACTTCATTTACGGGTGTGCTAGTTTGCAAAGAATATAGATTGTTAATCATTTTTAAAAATTGATAAAATTTTCACAAAATATAGCAAAGCTTGCCTCCATACATCAATTTTCATCTGAAAAAGGTGGTCTCTGGAGACCCCTTTCATTCACCCATAAGAAAAAAGGTGCGCTCTATATAGACTGTGCTGCCCCTGGCGATAGAAATTTCAGCCAATGAATAAATACGTTGGTTTTGCAACATAACAACAAAGCACACGTGGCTCATGCATATTCATGTGGTCTCCTACACAGACCTTTCGTTTTTTTTTTGTTGAAATCACAAAAGCGCACGTGCCTCATTATATACAAGCATATAAATGCATTCTTTATGTTCAGGAATGGTTAACATTAATGTTATTAAGCACATCATAGACTATATAACTCACAAATCGAAGACAAATATCGGCATTGATCAGTTGTCAAAAGATTTCATCTCGAGATTTCACCACAGGCCCACTTAGTACAGATATTTTAAGCCGGGGATTATAATGCCCCCAGATTGGCTTTATACTAGACGAGGGGGATTAATATCTAAGGGGGATTAAAATCTGTACTTAGTAGACCTGTGATTTAATTTTAGACACTTCATACACTTGTACGTCAAGAATATCCTACAATGCATACAAATCACGTTGTCTCTGCTTTCCTAAAATGCTTTAGTATTAATCCCTGTGATAATTAGCGTTGAACTTTTTATGGTATACACAATATTTCACTAATATTAAATTCCATCTTTCACGCCGTTATATTTACGTCGCTTGAAAACCTGTCAATCAAAAGTTCTACTGGTGACGTCATTGTATAATCATGAATATGCAAATTCGTTTTTCTCCGCCATGGATTTTTAAATGGCTGGATGGCAAGGTATACATATCCTATGAAATTTGATAGATGATACCTTGCTGTGGCAAGATGGCCTCCATAGAAATTATAAGGGATTGGTTACCACGTCGTGCGTAAGTCGAACGTTGCTTAGCTACGTTGTACCTTGAACGTATTGAGATTTACGTTTTTACGTTATCATGAAACATGTGATACAGAGGATGATCATGTGTGTAAGCCTGGATCATCAGACGGGGAACCAATCAGACGGGGGACCAATAAGATGAAGAACCAATGAGACCGGGGACCAATGCGATGTACCCCACTATAGTACAAGTACAGGGAAATTATGTGAAAAATACATGGTAATCATGTTGTAGGTTATTCCTTTAGTGATAAAGTTTTGTTGTTCTCCCACTTCTGACCGTCTTTATGAATGAATAGGCCGTAGTATATTCCCGATATCTCCTGTGTAAGACACACCTTTCAGCCAATCAGAGCCCAGCTACTAAGAAGTATTACATCGCAATATTTGCATACATAAACTACAACCACACATTCTTATAGGGGCCGGACCAAAGTGCAGTTGTTGTCACGTGACGTGGCATAATAACAGAGGCCATTTTTAAATGTCCAGACCATGCTTTATTGTTGTTGTACGGTGGCTAGGACATGTGTGAAACAGAAAACAATTGCCATGGTAAATGTCAACCTCTGTGGATCCAAACGGCATGAATAAGTTGTAGAAAATAAATCTTGCAGATTGTGCATTGCCATATTTTGTGACAAGGTGTATACTGGCAGGGTATCCATGGGGAGAGCAGCTTATTTCCAGTATCTGTCATTTAAAGCTCTGTAGCTCACTGGGAAGGTGTTCATGCAATATAATTTGGGGTTTAATTTTGAAGGCACACCATTTGCCTACTCACCCATACTAGTCAAGTCAGCCTGTAGGTTTCTAACGGAGATGTGAAGCATTAGCCAAAGCAATTTCTCCGTTTTATTGCATCGAGAAGGCTCTCCATTGGTCCGAGACCAATAGGTCATCAATAAATGAGTCATCATTTGTTCCTCACAGTTTGCCCAAAAACGCTGAAATCCACAATTTAATATTCCCTATGATATGCTAAGTAGTGTGTCTCCTTAACCATGTGTGCAATTTAATCACCAAAGGCATTGCCAGCCTTATCACAGTGGTACAGGGGCACTGATACTTCATATCTAATTCAAAGCACATCCCTCCTCATTATCATCACAATTATCCTATAGTGGATGGATATGGGTAGTTCATCTATTAGCTGTCACAATACACGTTATATTAGAATATCCAATATTTCACATTTCCCATTGCACAACGACAACATGGCTGTATTCTTTCAATGGATAAGGATGAATTATGATGATAGATAAGTGTATAGCCAGATTAAAAAATAAATATCCAATAGTTTTTTTCTATTAATCATAGATATCTACAGCACGTGTATGTTCACAATGTTGAGGCAAAGATTCACGTGGTTTCAATTGCCCATGTAATTATTTACACAGCTACTTGAAAAGTGAGTGTTTATTTTAAATTAACATCAATTCGACTCGTCACAAATGGATGTCATTGCTAAGTATCCTATTGAATATTTGTATCAAATTTTCAACAAATGCCCCATCTTCACCAATTGGGAGTTCTATTCAGAACCATATATTATACATTTCATAGATGATACCTTCCAGTGGCAAGATGTAAATGTCCCAATACACTTAGGAACACAAGTATACATTTCCTTATCCAGGCCGATTTATTATGTTGGTATTGTTATATAGGTTGCCATCAGGCAGGCAAAATATGGTATTGCTACGCGTGAGTGCTAGCTATAAGTGAGTCGTCTGATCTTAACCCTCATTCGTCTTTATTAGGAGAGATGCAATGACAGAGAGCTAACAATAACTATTACAACAGACTAAAACAGGGTCGTGCGATGATGCCATCCATTACACTAGAATAGAAAAAAATGTGCTGTTCATTGTAAACTTTTCATGTGCCCATTTAATTTAAATAAGGCCAATTGTCATTTCACATACAGAAGAAATTCATTATCTCGATATTGCTAATTTCGAATTACACAACGCCTCGTTTTGAGATGGGACCTAAGGCATATGAGATTAGACTCAATCTGTATTCCCACGAAATTTTCCTGTTATCTCGATGTTAGTTTCATTTCCCTTCAACTACACTATGACAAGATCAGCTGGCTATCTCGACTAGTGGCTATCTCGAACATTCTAATAGTCCCCCTAAACATTCGAGATAACAAGTGGCCACTGTATCTGAGTGATGCACAGACTCATGTAACATGTAAATAAAATCCCCAGGAGGCGTGGTGCACGCTGTACTTACTAGACAGTGTGGTGAAGTGCAGGCTGTTGCTTTGGACGCTCTCGCCCCCGGTAAGGCTGCCGGTGATGGAGTAGGCCATATACTGGGTGCGTGGCTGCAGATCCCCGATAATGGCACTGCTCATGTTAGGGGAGATCCCCGTCAGCACTCTGTAACACATGAAGGTGGTGTTAAGTATTTGGGTTTTTTTATGGCTGAGTGGATAGGGAGTTGGATTTGTGGCCAGAAGGTCGTGGGCTCGGTTATTGGTGTGCTTGTGGGTGTTGAGCAAACTCACGTCTAGATAGTTGAACACTGCTCCCTTGCATCTACATGTTGATGCAAGTAATGTGAGAAATGATCAATTTGTCTACACGTGTGCCAATGACCTGGTGTAGAATGTAAAGTCGTGACAGCAAGATTTGGATCACGACTATAAACCAGGACATTTACGTTTGAATATGCATATGCTCCAATGTAAACATAGACGCTGATCACTTGCCACGGTTTCTGCTATTCACCTTTAGGCAACCCTCATTCATAAAAATTGCACAGTTTACAATAGTATCGTAGATATTTTAAAGGTAATGGGACTGTATACGGCTACATAAACTCATTGACAGGAACATTTTGAGGTCTCTGCTTTCATTAATTAATTATATCGAAAGACATTGTGCGTCCAACAATTAAAAGTAGACTTATAAGTTTACAAATCAAATGTCACTGCTTCCCAAGCTTGCTTATGTATTCTCCTATATTCCTCTCTCTCTCTCTCTCTCTCTCTCTCTCTCTCTCTCTCTCACACACACACACACACACACACACACACACACACACACACACACACACACACACACACACACACACACACACACACACACACACACACACACACACACACACACAGTTCTCTGTATATCAATATAGAGGTAGAAATGTGCTTGTTATAGAGAACAGAAAGAGGGAGAGGAATATAATTGATTTTAAAGACATCAAACGCTCATAATTCTCCCTTTTCCGGTTTAAGGGGGAAGCCCAGAACATTTTTTTACTTTTCTAATTTTTAGTTAATATGGATGATTTTCATAATCATTGGTATAACATGATTTAAGAATTTTTCTCAATTTTTTCAGAAGTGAAAATTTTTTTTAAAATGTTTTTAAAAGGCATTTTTTGTGAAATAATGACCACATGTTTAGGTACATACACTGAACCACTGATAGTGTGTCATTAGATAGAAACACATCTCTTGTATAGAGGAGATATTTCTTTAAATCGCCCCAGCCTTAGAATTTTTAAATATATCCTTTTAATGCAAAAATAGTAATTTCAAATATGATTCTAGCTTTTATGACAGATATTACAAAATGGCCTTTCCACAGCTCATTAGTAGTTCATTATGTGTGTGAATATTCATGAAGGAAGATTCGGACTACTTTTGGTAGGCTCCAGAAAACATCACATCACACTGATGAAAAAATATTATAAAATTATATGTATCATGATAAGTTGATTCAAGGAACAAGCACATATCTTTAACTTTGTTTAGTATGTAAAGAGCAATACAAAAATTGTAGGATGATAATTATCAAACCCAACAGATAATCAAACAAAACAATATGTGATTCATTGAAATGTTGGTAGCCTCGCATTAGACTATTAATGCCTCACTGCACTCTTGTGATTTTTCTGTATTATTCACGTGAAATAGTCTGGGGGGATTATTAAAGCCATTAAGTAGTACAATGAAATACAGTAGAACCTATCCCATGTGGATACCTTTGTAAAAAAATGAAAATTGTCCATGTAAGGCAGATGTCCTGAACAGAGAGGTTTTAATGTGGCATTGCAGTAATTGGAGAAGAGAAATGTGTCCATACAATACTGGTCTCCTAAATATAAGGGTGCACAAATAGACAGGTTGCACTGTACCTCGGACCTTATTTCAGCATTTCAGCAAGTACTACTGCGTATTAATTTCATAATATTTGGAGATTTCAAGAAATTGCATAAATAGTTTTCTGTTGAATTAACATTTTATAAAGAGAGGTGGTAGATACAGCTATCATCCAATCAATGGAATAAACATCTTTGTTGTGTCAACACTTTGAAAATGGATTGACAACATTGGATTATGGCATAAACTTGGTAAAATCTTGTACATATTGTTATATCGTTCATGACAGAAGAAAACACAATCTCAAATATGGATGTTAGAAAATTTTCATCAATTGTTTGAATACAAGGTCACAAAATGAAAAAAGAAGGCTGGGGCGACGTTGATAAATAATCTAAGATAGAACCACAGAATTTACGTACGTGACATGTAGCTGACTGTTTCTATTTATGTACCTAAAGATATGCCAATATTTCTGAACATTTTTTGTTCAAAAAATATTTTAAAAAAATTATTTTTGAAAAATAAAATTGTTTATGTGGTGGGGCTATTTTTTGTAAATGAGTGATGTAAAAATCATGACTATGAGAATTTTTTTCCTAATTGATGAAAATGTATTAGGCTTCCTTCTTAAACAAGAGCTGAAAAAATACGGAGAATGAAAAATCATTAAAAAGAATTATTTTCAAAAAGCCAATATTATCGTCATATATAGATATTTATATTCACAAATGTTACAAAGAACATATTCTCCTGTTTGCTGTCTTTAAATCACATAATTGTTTTGAAAATGCACTTTTTAACTAAACAATTTGCGACCTTATTGGATTTTGGTGGTCATTTTGAAACATCACGATTGTTAATGAAGCCAAATTCAAGAATGCATATGCAGAACAAAAATGCCAAATTTTATACCTTTATCACCATGTGCACGATTTTTCTAATAGCTCCTCCACTAACACGAACATATCAGCGTTAACTTAATTCCACCCCCACCTCACCCCACCCCCAACCCCCACCCCCTCAAGCCACTACCAGCCTATGTTACACGGCCTTAGTAACTATTACAAAGGCAAATTCGCAATTTAGAAAAAAAGGATATAACATAGATGAGGTGAGGTGTTTAATAAAATTACATCAAAGCTGCCAACATTTTTATAGAATCGTTTACATTGCGACACGGCTGGAAATAAAGCGGAATGTCACTTCCGGCAGACATTGTAGCGCACGCCATCGTGCAATAATAATAACCCGTTGGTAATAATGGCTCAGGAGGATTACAATAAAAGTGAGGCCTAGGGAGGAAAAGGGGTAAGGGGCGCTTGCACTTTTCTCCTAATCTCTCAACGAGAATGTTAATAGGATACTAGACAGTACATGTATGTGCTTTTTTTTTGTAGTCTACGTCACGTATGTATAAGTCAGTCTCCAAATCTTATTCACAGTCACTCGAAGACAATTGTACAAACGCTTGTATAATTTCTATATTAAAGCGTTTAAAAGTAAGACAATATCTATAAATTAATATCATGACCGGTTCAAGCTGAAAAAATACAATTCAATGATAATCAGAATTTATCAAGGATGGAAACCTTGGAATTGAATATCATATCAACATCGATTCACTGTATCATATTACAGTATTGCAGTAGATACAGTTGATAAATTCAATATTATTTATAAGAAACATATTTTCTAAATCAACGAGTATATGTCCTACCGATATATTTTTGCGCCTTCCTCGTATCTGATGAGAGACAGCTGTATGAACTTAGTGGTCAAGTTGGTGTCTGGCGGCCATGACAGGTGCCACGACAGGTGCACGGAGGTGGCCAGCACCTGCACCAAGGTCAGATTCTGAGGAGCAGACAACATCTATAACGTCCTGTAAATGAGAAAAAGCTATAATAAATGTAAATGTCTAGTTTATGGTCGTCTTCCCTGCTATGCTGCTATGCAGGATCAGCTGACTTTACATTCACACCAGGTCATTGGCACCCTGTTCACACCATATCTTTCTACACTCCCAGACAGCTCATCACAACTCTAGCGTAGACGTGCTTATCAATCAACATTAGCGTGCGTTCACTTGCCTGACTTGTACATTTTTAACGTGTAGGTAGGCCTACCATGGAGCAGTCTACAACTTTCTGGAATGAGTTTGCTCAACACCCATCGCCAGACCCGACTGAGAATCATCGACTGGGAATCAAACTCACTACCTAACGACCACAAGTCCAATTCCCTATCCACTTGACCAGAGAAGCAAATATACAATTCACCAGGCCTCTATAGAGTGGCTTAGTACTCTGAAAGAGGACTGATGCAGTGAAATCCTGGCCCGATTATAGAGACTCACGCCTACCGGGCAAACCTACTTAAAAGAAACATTCATGCGTGCCATCTCTCATGAATATTGCATTGACATAGGCAGATCCAGGGGCGCAGGGGTCACGCCCCCCCCCCTTTCCCACCAAAATACTTCATTTTCATAGGGTTTTTTCATGAAATCCATTAAGTGCGCCCCCCCCCCCCTCCCTCTCTTTTCCAAAAGAAATAGATCTGCCACTGCACCCCAACCTCCATCCCACACCCATTGTACAAAACGCATGAGATTCCTTAAGTCGGCCTCCTCACTATTTCTTGAAACCTTGATCTGCAAGTGATTGGGGCTATATATGGGGTTTCTTGGCAATCTAAGATTGATTCAGTTACCACTGCTTTTAGTGCATTGTGCTTTCATATTATATATTTAATGAATATTTTGAAGACATTCCCAGTACAATAAAAGTGCATGAATAATTTCCAGATAAAGTAAAAAGGTTTTCTCCTGATAATTAAAAATGTCTTCCTTGGGTAGAAATATTCGTTTTATTAGAATTGAGAAACTTTAATGATAGCCTGTTACCGGAAACATAAATAAAATTTGAAGCATCGATTACTTATAAATACAACTTGTATGCATTTTCTTTCATTCTTTCTTCTATTTCTGCTGCTCTGATGCGGTATAAATTAAATCTATGTTGGTCTAAATGTTTTGTATATTTTTATTTTCTCTATTTACTCTTTCAACATGTTTCAATATCATCAGTATCCTTCTCAAATTCAAATTTCAAAATATTAGTTTTAAAAAGATCAAGATTTTGCTACATGTATATCATATACTAGTCCCGTATTACTTATCCTCTTTCGTTTAACCTCAGCGTTTAACGCCCAACAAAAGTGGTGCATGTAATCCAACACTATAGACTCTACCTGTGTCGTCGTGACGAGTGCTCAATTTCTGTGAAAAGACAGACGTTTAAAGTTGGCATTTATTACATTTTTGTTGCATACCAAGAAAGGTCGCACGTGCCTTTTTGAACGGCACAGGCGGATATTGTATTTTTATTTCATGAGTCATCAATTGAGCTGTGTGTGGCAATCAATGCAGCGTGATCCAATTTTGAACAGTTTCATTGGGGTGGAGTTAACACAAATTTCACTTCACATAATATGTGACCATTTTCACACATGAACCAACCTAAGCTCGGTTAACAAGGCCCCTGTTAGATACATGTAAGTGCCCAAAATTCTTAATTAACTTACTAGTCTCATGGACCCGCATAGATTGACACATTACCAGCGGGCAACGGTGGCTGCACACAAATATGCTTACAATTTGTGTAATGACATCATTCCTAGTCATGTCACCGATTGTGGAAATTAGTCTGTAGTGATTTTATATATACCAGTTATATCTTCACCTGAGCAAGTAGGCCTACTCAATTTTACACGCCACACCTATGCTATATGACACAGCTCCGGTTACTTCTACGTCTATATTTTCACAGCTCATCATCTCATAATTTGTTCAATGTGCATTGTCTAAGTGTATAATTTACATTTAGGAATGGCATAGACAACTTCCGACACTTAAAAACATGAACGGGCGGGCGGGCGGGCGGGCTGGCTGGCGGGCGGGCCGGCGGGCCGGCGCGCGTCGGGCGGGCACGTGTTACAAACATTCACCCGTTGTTAATATCTCACAAGCCTAATGGATTTCAAGTCACCATCTCTATAATTCTCATACTTTCAACAGCACATCAAATCCCTTTTTTAAACAAAGTACAATAATGTTCTTGTTAGTGCAAGAAGGCCGTCACACACATTAATTTGCCGTTTATTAAACATAAATGCCATCAGATTACAGTCCATTCGGTTAGTTATTGTGTGTATTCCGTTTGTCCTGGAGGGTTATACGGGAAATAGAATTAATATGTTGCATAGGTCGGCTGCGTGTCACGAACTTTATTGTTGTTGATCATTGTAGGACCAAATAAAATGGTTAATTAAATGTAAGCATAACTATGGAATTTCTCATACTACAAATTTCCAAAATTAGTTTGTTGTTGTTTTTCTTTGTTGCTGTTTTATTTTTTTTATTTTTTTTTTTTTTTATTTTTTTTTTTTGCATCTCCAGCTTTCACACATAAGAAACTGATGAAAGTCTATGGGTGCGGCCCTCCTCTTTCTTAAAGACCTGGATCTGTCAGTGAGAACTCCCTTTAAATTCGTACAAGTAGAACATACCGTCTGGGGCGGGGAAATATGGCCACCATCATAGAGATAGATGAAGCTTCGGTGGATTGGTTTGGAACGTTTCGTACGTTGCTGGGGCAGAGATATTCGTGACGTTGACTTAACAATACGTTAACGGTACGTATTGCATCTGATATTATGATACATGTAGCATGATATTAGGGCAACCGAGTCAGTACTACCGCGCATCAATCATTGCTATAATACATTGCTCAATAATACTGATAAGAACAAACATTGCATAATCATACTGATAGGGCTTGCTACAATTGTTTGGCCAGATTTGTGTTATTGAATTGCCTTCGTAATGACAATATCGGGCTTAATATAAATCTATTTAATCGTTTATGCATAATTAACCTGCTTGCAAAAGACGTAACATGTGTGACAGAAAATTCCTCGTCGATGACATCATGGACATCACTTGAAGCTTAATGATAAAACTTATTCTATAATTCATGTGAAATGCAATATACTATCTGATATGCATACATGTACGTTTTGTATTTAGTATAGCATATTGTCATGATTTGCATATAGCTCAGCAAATAGCCATGTATGAAAATATGGTAAAAATACATCCTCCTGAATATTCAAATCAACATTCCTGGTCCCTGGTGTCTTTTGCTGAGGGACAAGTTATTATGACAACATTTAAAGTCAGACATAACTGCCGGCTATAAGCTACTTGCAAAAAAGTAGGCATTTTTTTTTCTTCTATTTTTAAATTGGAGTAGACTCACAGATGAATATAGTTTGTCACATAAAGTTATTATACAAGGTTCTAGTATTTTCCCTTTCGCACCCTTTCAGTTTTGATTCATGCAGATATGTACCAACTGCTCTCACAGGCAATAGCATAGTCAACATCCAAATTTGAGTAAATCTAGTGAAGTATTGTTGTGGAGATTCGCATGCTTCGATATGAAATTTAGTAGGGTTATAGTTGAGTTTTAACATGCATGGTACTTTTTAGTACATTCATAACCAAGTAGACTTATACAGTCTTTGACTTGGCCTGGGCGGGGATCGAACCCTGGACCTCTGGGTCAACTGCGCAGAATGTACTAAAAAGTACCATGCATGTTAAAACTCAACTATAACCCTACTAAAATCCAAATTTGAGGTTGTCATTTAAAAAAAAACGCACTCTCTATATAATATCAGGCCACTACGGCACATGACACTCTATGTTCATCCCAATTGTAACCTTGAAAACTAGCCAATAAGGGTAAAATTTATCACTAAATTGGAGAGACTTTTGAGCGGTCAATATCACCTAATCCGTTATGCATATTTTGACCTTTATGGAAAGATGCCGTGGTTTTTAATAGGAAGTTTTGGGCGAAAATCAGCCCTTAATAATCAGGGTGATGTGGGTGGACAACGTGTCTTTAGACAGATTTCAGATTGAGGCTAAGCATGAGTTATTTGAAGCAAAATTCTGCAAGTTTTACACACCAAACGATTCCAATGAAGTTCCTCTTGATCAGCCGACATCTGGCCCTCAGTACACATGCACAGCCCGCAGTGTGCGATATGCCTCTGCAGGTATGTTGAGGGTTTATTTCCTGCTTTACTCCTTAATCCCTCAGATGGATCGATCCTATATGGCGGGGTTTTCCGCCTGTTTAGACCACTTCTATAGGGGCCGTAATGAAGGATATCACGGTGGTGTGATGGTGAATGGGATAATCGGCTATGTTGGCTGTATTGGTTGTAGTGCCTCATTAAAGCTTAGGGCACAACCGGTCGTGCATAATTTTTGAAAGCACGTTTTTTCGTGTCTGCGTGACTACGGCATGCAATAAGATAATGTTTGACGTATTGGCTCCCTACTGGCTTTGCACTGCCTACCAACTGTCAGACAACTGTTAGATTGACTCTACAGCGTGCTAGACACGTAAAGTTTCGTCCCACTTTCCCACCACTGGACACGCACTGATCCACACGGTCTTCTTGCGTGCTAAGCAGTACAGAGGCAGTAGGTGGGCAGTACTGGCAGATGCGCCCTAGGCTTAAGGTATAGTGGGACCCCGGCGGTGATTGGAAGTGGGGCTCTTTGTCACGAGTGGCGAGATTTTGCCAATTTAGGTGTATGATTTTGTTTGTGACTTATTATATATAATGAGACGTCATTTTTAGGATTAATGAGTGCCTAAGTACGGATGTTGTGAGTTTTTAAATGTTCATCTGTTAGAGACTCTTGTTGAGATTAATTGTTGCTTCTTATTGCCCTGTAAACTGCTAGGAAATTTTTAGTGCTGTAATTGCTGCACCCTCTACATTAATCATTGTAAAAAAGAGACGTACAGATCTCATATCATCAGCTTTCACTCTTTATAGAAGGGGGTTAAGATTAAAAAGCTGAAAATTAATTTATTATCCCTTATTGTATCATGGAATTTCCTCTCCACGTTAAGGGTACTGTGAACTCTTTAAGGGAAAAATATTCTATTTTCAGCTTTTTAATATTTATTATACTGTAAACTATGAAGAACAACATGTTTTGAAATGAACCGTTTATCTTCAATAGTTTTCCCATTACAACCCATTTCGTGAAGACCACCCCCGGAGTGAAAAACAATGACTCATTCTTCGCAGGCTTATAAGGTTATATCGGCTAAAAATTCAATCTTTACATTTTCATTGTTTTGTATGCTATAAATGATAAAGAAACACATCTTTTCAAAATGAACCTTTTATCATCAATAGTTTTTCTTATATGATACATTTTATAGACATCAACTACTATCAATTTATATTGATTGGCCATGTTTAAAGCCCATTTTCTCAAAACTAAGTTTGCATAGTGGATTAATTTTTCGTTTTATATTTATCTCTAACCGTGAAATCAAATTTTCCCAAACGTGTATATATTTGAAGATATATGCATTCTGAAGAAAACCTTACTAGGAATTTTGATTTTTTTATTTCGTTGATGAATTATGAACGTTTTTGTATTGATATGCAAGAAAATTCGGAAAATAAGTGGTTTTAAAACTTAAATGCTTGTAAAATGATAAAGGGGAAAAATATAAAAAATTTGAGGCAAGGTTTTCTAGATAAATATACAAATTTTGTAACTGAATAGTGATTTTGGTCATTTTGATGTTTTACTATCAGTTATATGCTTCACAGGCAAAGTTGTAAATTTTTCACTAATTGCTTTATAAAAAAATGTTAATCAATCTATACATTTCAAAACATGTTGTGTCATTAGATTAGATAATTATCTACAAAATAAGGTGTAACTTGTAAGAATTGAAGCAATAATGAGTGAGAAAATCAAAATTTAATAAAATCGTAAGAAAAAGTTCACAGTGGACAGTAATACGACTCAAATGTGAAAATTAATTTTTGGTAAAAGCTATGAAAACATTCATAGCGTGAGATTAATATTTCTTGCGTCAAATAGGAAAAATAACAGACAATGCAGTTATAGAGATTTTTGCGGGTCACTACACAAAATCACATGAAATATCAATTTAAAAAAAATCTAGCCTAGTCAAATATCTTGATATTTTTTAGTAAACTGGATATTATACCAGTGTGTTTAAGTACGATGAAGAAAAAACATTGCTTGCCTTTCATGCCATGAAAATTTATTTGGGTCCACAATGCGCTCAATTCACATAGAATTCTTAATCACAATGCAACCGGAGATGCTGAGTGCCATCACAGACCTTAAATTGAAATCTTCCACATCCCTCTATGGTCAGACGATTTTCCACTCATATCCCCGCGGTCAATTATCGCATTGCTATACTACCATTGTGCCATTCTGCGTGAACGTGAAACATTACAACTCCACTGATCGCAAACTCATTAGGACATTTTCGTTGTCTGGAATTAGATGATTTGGAGTCTGCACCTTGTAATTATCCACACCATCGCCACTAATATACTCACTTGCGGTCAATTTGCGTAAGTGTTGTCAGCTAGCATTGCTTTGATTTAACACTTACAAGCAAGATTCACTTATATAGGTAACGGCCAGAATATTCAGCTGTAGATCTAAGCTTTTCAACAATGGCTGTATGGATTATATTTAGCGCGAAGTGATAAGCAGATTCAAGGGTGTGTAGGTTGACGCCTGCCCCATTTTCACCCCCAAAATGTCATCTTTATTGAGTGTTTGGCATCTCCGCAAGCTTTCACGAATACAAAACCTATGAAATCATGTGTGTGCGCCCCTCCCTTCTACAAAATCCTTAATCTGACGGTGAATAAGTTTTGTATACATAAATCGCTATTAGCAGGCATAATTATGGGTAATTAGGTCTCAAATAGTGTGGCAAAATTATGATGTTGCATTGTATTGAAGAATGAATAGTCAAACAAAGAGACTCCGTGGGTGATATTATAGTCGAGTGTGTACGTGCGTGCGTGCGTGCAAATTTTCTTATCAAAATAGCTTTTCACGCACCTGCTCAACTCGATGGATACTCCAAACAATTCTTATAACAAACAATATATCCATCTACTAGAAAGAAGTTGATATTTTATCACAACAAAATGACACACACTAATCATGAACAAGTTCCTATCCAGCAAGCCACCGTAGTTCAACTCGCATTATAGTGTGTGCCTATCAGTTGTAAATATGCCTGCATTGTTGATAGTCCAGGAGCTGACTCCATTATTGATGCTATACTCATTATAGAGCCTTTTGCGTCAGACTCCAAATTAGACTTTTTGTGGCTATTGCAGTAATAGGCAGTGCATTATCAGTGAACCATTTTTGGCAAATTATTATTGTCAAAATACGAACAATTAGAAAAAATTAGTTTTTTATCGGGTGGGACTGGACAGGTTTTCCTTTAATATTTAATGATTAGCATTGTAAATTTTAAAGTGTGTAGATGTCATTTAAAAATTACTCATGTCGCCTCACTCGTGTTTGAGATTTATGAGTCAAAATGCGAGGCATATGCTGTATGTGTGAACAGACGATTTACATAGAGTTAAATGTAGTATTTACTATTACCATTAAAAAATACTTTTCTATTCTCACTTTTCTGTCAGGCAAGCTCCTGCCACTGTATTGACATAGCTGAAGAGACATCTTCCATTTTACTATATCAAGTGGCCCTGACGGGACTCGAACTCACGACCCCAAGGTTGTGAGACCAGAATGATACCATCATCCTAAGCAGCGGGCTGTTTGAATTCACAAAAGCAAGACTTCGGAAAAATATATATACAATTAAAAATACTCCTCCAACTTGTTTTTATTTAAAGCAGTAATTTTGTATCACATAGAAAGATCATATCAAAAGCTTTTAAAACATGTATAAATTTTATGTAGTGGTTACCTTCCATTTAAAAAAAAGATATTGAATATTTTAGGTCCTAAAAATCTATCAAACCAGAGTAAAATATGAAACATGATTTTAAGTATAATACTATATGTTTTCACAAAACAAAACAGAAAGTAAACAATATCTACTAAAACGGGTAACAAACACTGTTCACAGCTGCTGATCACAGCTGATTATAGCCGTTAGAGTGGGTGTAAACATAATGCACCCCCTTACCGTCCAGTACCATCTTATTGATTATTTATGCATACATTTCTTACTATTGTTTAACATTCTAAAATATTCCCTTGCTAATTATTGTAGTTTACTTCTGCACAAGTACTACTATCAATATGTTAGAGTTAAAGTCTCGCAAGAGGTCATTTGGTGAAATAAGGACCTCTAAAGAATGAACCGAGCCCCGCAGGGGCGAGGTCCATTTGAAGTACGTCTAACGATTTCAGGACTAATCCACGTCAATTGACACGTGGCTGCCACCTGCAAACCGTGCACGTGGTGTGTGTGAACAAACATAAACACGTGTAAGTGAACAGTATCTTGTGTTATATACGTGTGTGTATGTTTGTTTACGCACCACGATGTTTGCAGGTGCCCAGATGTCTGTTGAAAATAAAGACCTCTTACCGGTCCATTCTGAAAAATAAGGACTTGCACACACAATAGTGCCCCGCAGGGGCGAGGTCCATTTGAAGAGGTCCTTATTTCACCAAATGACCTCTTGCGAGACTTTAACTGTGACATAAAAAGCAATGAAGCTTTTACCATGTGTTGTTTGGAATGGATGACAGACAAGTCCTTAGATTTTGATGGATTTATTTGTCTAGCATGAATGTACAACTGGCTTGATGGCATATGATATTTGACAGATACAATTGTGCAGACTTAACTTTAGCTA
>CM032668.1:4151597-4200904 GCA_019095985.1 Streblospio benedicti
GCTGCATATGACTGATCCCCCCTGTCCAACAGCGACTGCAGGAGATCTGTTGGTCAGTTCAACCACCGGACGTGAGTTCGCTCAGGAAGGGCACTGAAAGAGTGTGACTCTCAACCCAGGCTCAGCAGGGGCGACATGTTGAACGCAGAAGTGACTCCTGAAGTGGCGGTGTCCCGCAGCAAAGGGCTTTCTCCGCAAGGAGCAGCAGGTACCAGTGTGTGTCGTCACAACACATGATGTAAACAAAGCCGAGCGATATTATAAAATGACGTTAAATACAGAACAACGCAATAATGTAACAAGCTTCAAAGTAATTACCTTGGTTCAGTATCTGTGATGTTTAACCGTGATAGTTTAATTTAATGAAACTAGTGAGTCACCATGAAGTATAAATAAAATTTTGAGACTTTCAAACAAGAAAAATAACATCTGACGCCATGACAGATAGGCTAGCGGAAGTGATAAATTATTGCGCAAGTGATGCGACCCAAGTTATATAACAGCTAATATCTTAATTAAAGCCAAGAAACACTGATTTACACTAAAAAGAGACAATATTGAATAAAGTGATCAATTATATGTCACATCTGGCAAACATACACCTCTTAAAAGCCCTGTTCAAATCCGATGTCCTCGGAACTAGTTCCCGGAAGGTGCCTGGAAGGTGGAAGGATACAGCCAAAGTACCGCTCAAATTTCGGTATATAAGCAGGGCGCATCGAACAGTCAAGCGCAGAGCAGCGCTGCGGGTGCGAGTCCGCGGCGGAGAAGAAGGAGGCCAGCCCAGAAGACAAGGAACAAGCCCAGAAGCAGGAGAAAGCCGAAGATAGAAGAGTAGCAGTTTCCAGCCAAGAAGAGGAGCCACAGGAAAGTGGAGCCCGGCTGCAGAAGAGGAGAAGTTCAAGCCCAGAAGAGTAGCAGTTTCCTGCCAAGAAGAGGAGCCACAGGAAAGTGGAGCCCGGCTGCAGAAGAGGAAAAGTTCAAGCCCAGAAGAGTAGCAGTTTCCAGCCAAGAAGAGGAGCCACAGGAAAGTGGAGCCTGGCTGCAGAAGAGGACAAGTTCCAGGTGTGAGGAGCAGCTAGAACTGACGCAGAATCCCAGTTCTGAGGAGCAGCAAGAATTGGCGCAGGATCCCAATTCTTAGGAGCAGCTGGACCGAAGAAAGAAGCAAGAAGTCCTGCACAAGTGCCAGGTCTAAGTGAAAGCACAAGTGCCCAACGACAAAGATTAAAAGATTAGCAGTGTGAAGAGGTTGAGAGCCCTGCACAAGTGCCAGGTGTAGACCTATCACTGCCAAAGACATTATTCCAAACGACAAAGATTTGCTTGTATTAGCATTTGTGATTAATAAAAAAATTAGAAGATCTCAAGTTGGCATCCCCAGCAAGAAAGCCATCAGGTTGAGATCCGAAGATGGATCATCATGCCATCCAGTTAGAAGTACTGCCAGGGGTGGATCGCGTAGCGGGGACTTGTCAGTCCAAGAGTAATACGAAAGTTAGTGGCCTATCCCATCGCGTTCTAATTTGACTCTACACGGTCGCTCTGTACTCGTAGAACGCGATTATGTCCCTCAGATTCCCCTTCGTCGCACAGGATGAATGTTGTGAGTGTTTGTGTGCCCTGCCGCTCCCCGCGGCAAAGTGTGTGAATGAGATAAAGTGTTGTAGCGAGCGGCCGTCGCGCACAGCGACATGACAGAAGTGGGCCGTCGCATCACTGGTATGAATGCGGTTGGACTTTGGGGGAGAGCGGTGGGGTGTTTGCATGTTTTGTTTATATGTTTCAGGCTTACCTGGTGAGGCACCACTTCCAGGGAGACGAGTTCTTCGGCGGACCTCTCACGGCAGGAAGGGTGGAGCGTCCGCTGGCAGACTTACCTGCATAGCGGTCGCACCGGCCTGTCGCTGACGTCCGGGCGCGCGGGCGCGCACTCCACGAAGTAGGAAACCGCTGACGATCAGGAGCCACCTGTGCTTAGGATATTTGGATATGGTTTGGGGAGTTTCCATGCGAGTGTCTCACTCTCTAAAAAGCAGAGTGTTCCATCCACATGGAATCTGGGGGAGTGTGTAACAAATGTTGTTAGGGTCTCCAGTGCGCGGGTTCATTGTAGAATGACCGCAGAGTATAAACAACCCCTGTAGTAAGTTGCACTGGACTAGGTGATTTCCCAGTTACACACACCTTGATAGACTTGTTGTTTACTATGGCCACTATTAGGGATTATGAACCAATACTCTCTCTCGAGTACTGGTGTAGGCCGATTAGCGGCAGTTCTCTCTTAGACGCTGATACAGCAGCACGTAGGGCTGGCAACCTACTACCTGAAAAGGAGTAGGCCCTCTTTACTTGTTACTTATCGAGGCTGGCCGATGGCCTTCCTCCCTCACCGTCGTGGACTTGGTCTGCCGTGGTTGTACGCAGGGGGCACCCGTAGTACAGCGTGTCAGCACCGGTGCGAAGTCCTCCCCGTTGGGAGGCCTCTCGTGAAACCTGGGGGGTGATACACCACCACTACTTTGTTTACACGGACACGGACGTCAGTCCTGGTACGTGGTGCACGTGTAGTCTTAGGAAACACAACGAGGAGTAGTCTAGCTGAGGAACGTCTGATATAGAATGCAGCCAGGGCCCCGCCTGAAACGGATGTTTTATAGCCCTGGGGCTTGTCGCTAATGATATGTATCAGAGGCACAAGTGTCCCTGATGAGATGCCATTGTTGGGCTGAACATTCTTAGGAATTGGATTAGGGCTGAACAGTTTTTTTTCTCTTCAGATTTTATGTCTATAGGGTCCCAGCTTACATTTACAGGTGGGTGTCACCCTCTCACCCTTGAGCGTTTTGAGAAATCCAAGATGGCCGCCATAATTGGTTGTAAATATGATTAGGTCTCAATAACTCCTTAATCTATTATCACAGAACAACAATTATGGTGCCTAAACCTATGTTTCTTATTACAAGAAGACCAGTGAACTAGGTTACAAGATGCTATATTAAAGTATATTCTCCAAATCCAAGATGGCAGCCAGTATTGATAGCTTTATATTTGATTTGAACCTAAAACGTTTGATTCTGCTGTAAAAGATCCATGAATTTGTTGCTTTAAGATTGATTTGTATTTTAATCAAACAAAATGAACATTTTATAGGAACCTATAATGAAAGTGCACACTCACAATCCCAGATGGCTGCCAAGATGGCTGCGAATATTGTAGTATTATTGATGAGAAACCATTACTTTTTACACCATATCATGCGTCCATAAAATTGAAAGCTATATATTTTTAATGAAAAAAGCGAACTATGGTACATGATGTTATATTACACATACATCTCAATGCATAATACATATCCAAGATGGCCACCACACATCTATTATGTTTATTAAGAACTCATAATTATTGTTTATAGTGTCTATGACACTGATTACATACACCCATATTTTTTGTCACTGACAATTTGAATGAAGGTCCAGATGACAATCAGGATGATAATTTTGATTGTGTAAATGTGGGAACAGTTCCACCAAAACCCCAGATGCCTGCTATTCCTGCATCGTCGCTTACCCAGCACATGAAAAACTCCCAAGAAGCATCAATGGCACGGGCACAGGAAGCAGACCTAGCTCTTCTAAATGACATAGCACACTATGATCAATGTCCCGAGTATAATGGATATTTAGCATGAACTAGTCGGGAGCAAGGCCACAGGTTGCAACCAAAAACCAGAGTTGTATATTTACCACTTACTGATAAGGCACAATATATGTGAGCTTGCAAAAGGCGCAAAGTGTTTGTGATTCTATTTGACAGGAATTTGTCATCTACACTGCTGATCAACAGCTGTACAAAGTGGCCCTTCATCGTCAGTGGCATGACAATTCATTTGCCAATGTTCATCTACGACTAGGAGGAATGCACATGCTTATGAGCTACATTGGTTGTGTTGGCACTCTAATGGAAAACTCCGGACTAGCTGAGGTGCTCTAGCTCTGGTCCATTTGGTGGAGTTCAAAAAATGTTGACTGGGAAGAAATACCCCTAAAATGTGAGAGATTTGAGAATGTTGACAGAGGAGCTCTTAAGGCCAATATTCAGGAATGAAGATGTGTCTACTGTGGAGAAGTTTGCTGATTTCCTTAATAAGCTATCAAGTGCTAGCTGGACTGCAAAGCTTTGGATTGAATGTCTTATCAGGCCTGTGATGATAATGAAGAGATACATCAGAGCTGAAAGAGAATCAGATTGGCCACTGCATCTTCAAACAGTTAATGAAATGCTTCCTTTGTTCTTCGCTTCTGGTCATCATAACTATGCCAGGTATGGGACATATTACATCCGAAACATGGAAGCTCTACCAAGAAATGTTCAGGAACATTTAGTCAAGGGAGAACATACAATCCATCACACGCCAGGGATCTCAAATGGTATATGGTCAGATATGGCAATAGAAACCAGAAATGAGATATGGCCATGGTCGATCTGGAATTATTGGCCAGACACTGAAACCTGAAACCTTCAAAACATGGTCCTACAGTTTACATGCCTGTAATACTGTCTTAAGTGACCTTGATCCCATGCGAGATCAGCAGCCTCCAAACCAGATTAGCCACAAAGAAGAAACAGCTGGACGAATCAAGACAGACCAGAAAGATAGAAATACACTTCGTTCAAAGTTCCAACTGGCTATTGATCCACTTGATCCCCAGCAGCATTCTGATGGTTTGGTTAATATCATAAGTGGGAGTGTGCTCACAGATCCCAAAATCAATGTGGATAAATCTACATACATTGGAACTGAACAGTTGAAGGAATTCGAAGCAGGGTGGCCAGACAGCTTCCATAGTACACTATCCAGAAAAATCACTACAATGGGACAAAGTAAAAGGCACGTAAAAGTTGGAGATTCTCTCCTATTTGATACAGAAACTATATATGCACGAGCTATGGGGCTTCAATCAAGTAGTCGAGGCATAGACACAAAATTGGCCCCTGTGCCAACCTCAATATTTGATGAACATGGTCACATGAGAGAAGCAAAAGCAAAGTCCAGTCTTAAAAATGCACTCAGTGTGGAAGTGTCAACAAGAAGAGCTACAAGTCAAATAGAGGCAGTGTTCATTGACAGGTGTGCAGTATTGAGGACAGTTTACTGGCCCAAGGCAGGAACGATACAAGACTTCTTGAATAACCGGTGTGGTTGTCGGAAAACAGGCATTGGCTGCACTGTGTTTTGTGTTTGCCATGGAACCTGTTGGAACACAGTCAACAATAATGATGATGATGAAAATGATGACGACACTGATGATAATAATGAGAATGGTGACAATGATAATGATAATGATAGTGACTAAATTGAATTGTTGATATTGTAGATATAATACATGATTCTAATCATGTGTATATAACTGCAATTGTAGTGTTTTTATTGAAATGCGGTTTTAAAGAGAATGTCGTATACCTGAATTCGGCAGATATTGCATTTTTTTTTTAAAAAGAAAGAATTATAAATGTACAGAAAGTTATATATTTTTGTTGAAATATTTCTTCACTAACATTGCACTTCTATTTTAAACAAAATAAAATGTCACGAGCAGCTTTCAAACAATCCTTTAACCAATTCAGAGTTTTCCATAGCAACAAAATCATAATGATTATGCATAAAACTTATGATTCTGCAATGCAATACAATAATGAAGAATCGAATCTTAAGCCTCTAACCCAAGCATAGTACTACCAATATTGGTGACCATATCCGAATTTATAGAATCTTTTATCTTTTTCACATATTTATTTGGCATCAAAGACAACGTTTAGTCACCTAATTCGTGGTCTTTCATGCTAAAATCAAAAGTTCAGGACTAAAATGAAATATATTACTACCAATATTGGCGGCCATCTTGGATTTTGATTATGATCTGTTAACATACCATCCTATAGAATATTTCATTTGTATGATGAGATGAAAACTAATTTCAAAACACCAAAAATTCAACGTTTTGGTTCAAATCAAATATTTTATTGGCGGCCATCTTGGATTTAGAATACAAATCGTGTTTTCACTGGTTCTTGTAATAGGAAACATAGGTTTAGGCACCAAAAAATGATACAGCTAATCATATTTACAACCAATTATGGCGGCCATCTTGGATCAAGGGTGAGAGGGTGAATATGGGACCCCAATTTTGCATTTGACCTATAGGGTTCACATTATTTATGATTGATGCAGGTGCATCTGGTCTTCTATTTGAAATAATGGCAGGAACGGACCATATGGGCAACATTTGACCTGGTGTGACATCAGAGGGGGCGTTAAAATTGATATTTACCTTTTGATATCCGGAGAGGCTTTTACATAGGCATGGTTATTTATTACGTCAACTTTATTGATATTCAAATCTGGTGTATTGGAATGAATGGCAGGTTTAGTATTGATCGTATCGCGGCTGGTCTTTTGCACATGTCCTCCTGCATGGTCATAATCCAGCAGGTCACAAACTTCATTGCTATTCAATTTGAGCATGCAATCAATGGCAGGTGTTATTTGCAATGTTCCGTCGTGTGAGTTGTGCTTATTCGCGGCACTGGGCTGATAAGCATATTTAATATGGTCATTTGATTTGTTTACATTGAAGGGAGTATCAGTACAGTTCTCATGCATGATTTTATTTTGCTTTGCATCGGCAGATGCATCGAATTCTATGTGATTGGCGGTTGTTTCGTTTGAAGCATTTATATCAGTTATTTGCAGAGGGTCAAGTTTTGCTGCCAGTAAAGGTTCATTGCCAGTGCTATGTACGCTGTCAGGTCTATCAGATTCATTTAAGGCAACAGTTGGTTGGTTAGATGGTTTAACGCCGGATGCAACACTTCCTGTTCGCAAAATATCAATCGCCCTTTGTGTTTCTGATTCTAGGGGAAACTTCTCATAAATGGGGCAATGGCGGCAGTTGGCGGATGATTCATTTGGTGGCTTCATATGTGGTGGAACTGTGGAGGTATGCACATTGCATGGTTTATTGCCACATCCATTGATGGAACCAACCAAGCGTGTACATCTATCCATGTGAAACTGGGCGTCACTTGAATGATATGTACGTGTCTGGATGTTTCCATCATTATCGATATTCACTGTCAGTTGGGGTCACAAATTGTCACCAAACATTTTGATCTGTGTCTGCAATGGTTGACCGGCTGGGAGGGGGGCAGGGAAGGGGGATGCAAGGCCCACATCAAGGCTTTGTTTTGTTTGCACAATTCTTTGTTTGGTTGTGACAACTTGGGCAAGGCCACACAAATCGTCTATTTTAGAGGGCCCGTCTATAAATTCATGCTGGAGGTTTTGGTTAAATTGTGATTGGACACGGGCAAGTGATTTTGCATAATCATCTATTTGAGCAGTGAAAGCTTCGCATGTATTTTTAGCTTTAATCAATGCTGCTTTGATAATGGCGTCAGTGGCATTGTCATCTATTATGGGTGTCATTTTCTGATTTTCATATTCAATTAGTTGCTTCAAATTTTGCAACAATGTATCAAGTGATTTTATTAATGTTTCATTGATTTTGATATCGTTTTCATTGTTAATAATGGAATCTACTGTTTGAAAACAATCTTCAAATTCCTGCTTTAATTGTTGCTTATTTTCATGAAATGCACTCACCTTCCGTATGACATCCTGAATATCCATCATATGTTTGGTCTTGAATTGATGGGGTGGAAAGAATGGCGTTTTGAGGTTGGGTCAATGCGCCTGTATGGCTGTGGAAAGTGGCGCTGAAGTGGCTGGCGGCGGATTCGCTTTTTGATGAATTGGTGAGGGCAGAAGCGTATCTTCTTCTTTGTAGATGTCCAGGGGATTTGATGGGGGTAGAGCAGGTGGGGGTGAGCTCTATGGATGGGGCATTTAGTGAAAGATTGGTCTCGGAATTGTCAATTCTCGGCTATCTACACCAGTATGTCATGAGTGGTTTTACTCTAAGACATAAGGAAGTAGAAAGACCATGGAAATGGTTTGGATACTATTTATTATCTGATCTCTACAATCAACTACACAGCGTTATATCCTCTGTCCTCTAGTCTACTATGGCTCACGGCATCTCACAATGATAAGCCTTGTAGAGAAGAGAGAATAATACAAGAGACTGTGGAAGATGAAGATGATGAAACTTCAGAAGGTGGCGTTGAAGATGTTCAAGTTGATGCTCACCAACAGAGACGACCATATACTGAGACTAGATTGTGGGTACGCCTCTAGGTCCGTCATGCTGCTGTGTTGAAGAGAAACACGTGTTGAAAGACCAAAGCTGATGTTATTTCACGGTTTAATGGCCACGAAGCCGCTATTTCTGGCAGCCGATTATCACACCTCTTCAGAATGCTTCGTCTGTCTCGGCCCTTTCCCATCACCTACAACGTCTCCGACGGCTTGTACGGCTCAGTGACTATGACAAGCTTCGTCTTCAGACAGTTACGTAATAAATATTGACACAAATCCGCCGATCCACCCCGAAATGATAGATTGGGCGTGTTTTGGAGGATCTGGAGCTAGGATCGGCCATGTGAAATGGGGGCCTAAATGAACCATTTTTTTAATCTCAAAGTAAGTGTTAATCTATCACCATGACTGAGAAATTTCGAAATTTATCATTTATTGTGATACATGTTACAATGCAGCAATACATGAGTTAAAATGTTTCGGCTTTTGATGATTTAAAGATTGTGTAGGAAGTTATTTTTTGGAACAATTATAAAAACAAACGGTGCATTTAATCTCATGTCAAATTTTAAATAATCGGCATAATCGGGAAATTACTTGACAGGATACGACACTATATCAAAGTGGGCATTCGGGACGGGGTCGATAAAAACAAGGTTTTACATGATCAAACACGTCAGAATCTTTTAGAGTTGGTAGGCTTGATAGAGGTGATGAAACAGATGTTGCAAAAGCACAGGGTGTGCTAGTGCGGGGAAAAAACAAAACAAAAACTTGACAAACTGGGTCATGGTCAAGATTTGGATCTGCCGTGTATTTCTGGCAAGGGTATTCTATAGTCTTTCAGCAGTCTCTAAATGCGATAATTGGCGGGAGATGATTAGTTTTTATTCCATCAATTACATGTATTTACTCGCTCAAAGATCTTTCTATGACTTAAATGCAAGCCTTGTTGAGTACTGATATTAGAGGATTCTTTCTTCAAGTCTATGTACATGGTAATAGATCTATACCACAAAGACCCTCGAGACTCGAACCCTGGACCATTACCACTGTGACCCATTTTCGTGTGTCTGTTACCAGTTGCTGAGGGGAGGACGAATTTAAGGCTGTAGTGTCAAGTGTAATTGTCTGAAGGTTGAACGGCCATGCATTGCCAATTGTCTCACACAGACGTGGAGAGGCAGTACTCATTGTTTTGTACTGTAATTATGTTGTGCCTTTTTATGAAATGATTATGCTGTATAATGATGATGATTTGTGGCTTTATGAAGAGTCAGCCGCTAACCTTTATATCCTAGTCTTATTTTATTGCACGGTGTTCTATAAGAATTGTTGAAAGATTTCATGCCACCTAGGTGTGAAATAGATAACGCCAATGTTGCTCATGTTCATTTTTGTAAGGCAATACTTAGATACATGTTTAACCAAAAGGATCATTATTCTAAGCTGGTTTGGTTTAGATTTATCGACCCATCAGTCCCGTAAGCAGAGCCAAAAAAAAAGCGAGGAGGCGAATTTTTTATTTTATAAACGGGGGGGGGGGGGGGTGTACAGGAAAAGGGGTGTCTTCACAAATCATATATAATATAGAAGTATTTCATTATATCCTATGATATACTAATATGTTTTAACCAAATAGCTCATCTGTCAGTACTAGACATATCAAACTTGTGAAATATTTGAACAAAAAAGCGAGGAGGCAAAATCTAAAAGCGAGGAGGCAGAGGAGGCATCCAAAAAAGCGAGGAGGTGGTCGCCTCCTCTGCCTCAGCCTAGTTACTGGCCTGCTCATACCTTTTTTAGTCTGCCAATTTGAAAAAAATGACCGCCATAGGGACCAGAGGTCTATTCTGCGATTGCTCTGTGCATAAAGATTTCATATGGCAAGTTTTACAACTTGCCAAATTTCACACTTTTATCATTCGACGAAGTACTTTTAACAGGCTCTCTGACTAAATCACAAATATTAGAAATGTGAAATTTGATTACTTATCCAATACAACCGCATAGCTATGTAAAAGAGTCAGTATTTGTTCGTACCGGACGGTGTCCTCAAATTGAGTTATAATAAAAAATCTTAAACTATTAGATCTAGTGATGAAATGTTCGTTTCAAAACACTTCGCTCTTCCTGGTATAACAAGCAGTAAAAAGCTGAAAATAGATTATTTTCCCCATAATAAAGTTATTCATCCCCCTAATATTTACGAACATAAAGAGGTCAGATGTACTGCTTAAAAAATATATAACTGAAAGTTAGGTTTTCAAAAATGTACAAATTGTGTAAAAAATTTACACTTGGGAAAGCATCGATGATGCGAAAATCTTATTTAAATAAGGGCTGAGTCATTATTTAAGGCGTGGGGGAGGGGGTCGAAAAAAATTGGGGAGGTGGTCATATGTTTAAATTTGTATGTTGTCGGAGGGTGTCAGAAGTTTGAAAACATATGTTGTGTGTGTGTGGTGGTGGGGGTGGGGGGTGGGGGGAGGGCGGTTCAGAAGATGGAAAACGTATGTTGTATGGAGGGGGCAGGGTCATAAGTTTGAATTGAAAAACATCGGAAGGGTCAGGTGTTCTGATTTATAGATTTTAGGGTGGGGTATGGCGGGTGAAATATTTGCCAGCGTCTAGTCTTCAGCACATTGGTGGTCAAGTTGGACATGGATGTCTGTGGAAAAAATTGTAATATTCTATCAAAATAAAAAGAAAATAAAAAAAATCATGTCTATTGTTTCTAATTTTCCTGTGCTTGAGGAGCATCTTCAGATTGCATTTGAAAATATTGCATATTCATGAATGTTATCAGCACAACTTTCTCTGTGAAGTAATGAACATTTCAGGCAGCACAGTTTCATTTGTGGAAGGAAGATGCCTCCATGCCCATCTATTGGCATGTAGCATGTACAGATTCTCACCATATGCAAGAAAATAATGACAATATTCTAATCAAAATACTCAATAGATGAAGAAGCCTTATACGACTTATGGTGGCCAGCAAAGACTTCCCACACATTTATATTTTTATTAGCCCTTGCTCCCCTTTCAAAATACATCGTCTGATCCCGGAGCTATCTACAGCATATGGTCTCTTATATATATTGAATAAACACCTACTTTAAAAATGTGGCGCCCAGCCGCCCACCTACATCATCACCCTACAAAAAGTTGCTCCAACCGATCCCGCATCACACTTTCTATTTGTATCACATGCCACCGTTTCTATTTGAAATAGATTTTCTTGTATGAATTAAATCTGGATTTCCGCATATTGCTCCATTATTTATTTTATAAAGTTCATATCATTATATAGTTACCAGGACATATTTAAGACATTTTTGTGAATTATGTGTTGATTGGTTGTGGGGTATTTAGTTTTGTTCTGTCTCATATGCACAAGTTTGTTTTTTTTTTTTTTTTCCGTTTTCTTGGGGGAGGGGGGTCGAAAATTCATATTTAAGGCATTCTTTGAGTTGGTGTGTGTGTGTGGGGGGGGTCATATGTTAGATTTGCGAACCCGTGGGGGTCGTATGTTAGATTTATGAGCTCGTGGGCGTGGTGTGTGTGTCAGAAGTTAATAATGCCACTGTCTAAAAAAACTTCTTACCCCCCACACCTTAAATAATGTGTCAGCCCTAAACTTCCGCACCTTTTTAACCTTATTCTCTGTTCTGTTTTGATATGATATGGTACGAGGAGCTCCAAGAATAGTCTACTTGCCAAATAGCGAACCCGGATGTGGAGACTACAAAAAGGTTTTTTGAGTGATTTGGTATCTTTAGGCCCCATAGAGCTCAAATCCACCGGATGCTAAAAAATTTACCTTGGGCAACAATTTTTATGGCCATTTTTCAAAATGGCCGCCATGAAAATGATGAATATGGCTAAAATTAGTTGTTTAACACATAGAAACAAAATATTGGTGTCAAAATGATGAGGATTTTGTAAGCTAAAATGTTTTCTGACAAAAAAATAATTTTAATGTGGGCAGCCATCTTGTATTTTTTTCAAAATGGCTTCCAACATGGCAGCCATTCAAGCAAACGGCAAGAAAACGGTAGTATTTTGAAGAAAAATAAATGCATGATTAAGAATTACATACATTCTAACAACTTTATCACATATGCTTCACATAAGGATATTGTACAAAATTGTGTGTGTAGTTATAATGAAGATAAACTCTACAGGTAACTGTAGTTATTGGTTAAGAAGTACATTAAGGGACAGAAGGTAACATGTATGAAACATTTGCAAGCTTGCAAACAAACTGACTGTCACCTTATTATTTCAGCTTTAAGAACTACTATTACTGCTATCCTATCTTATATTATACAGACCTAAATTAATCCTCAACTTTAGGGTGTGGCCTGTCTGCGTAATTGGGCACACAACCTTCCCCATCATGCTTTACGATCGGAAAGGTTAGAATCACTCATCCCGAGGTGGTCGAGAGGGGTAAATTTTAATTGTTACGAAAATTGGTACTGAAATTATCATACCATAAAACATAACAAAATTAAACATAATTCAACCCTCGTCCGTTTCTATGTTACACCTTTGCTTGACTCTTTGTTGTCTGGACTACCAAGCCTCCCGTCCTGTGTTAAATCTTGGCCCAAACTGCGAGTACTTCCTCGTTCCCTCGGCTCTAGCTTCGTCGTCTGCCTCCGAATGCGAGGATCGAGTCCCCCCATTGTGCACCGGCGCATCAGGAGGAACGACACTCACACCCGGCTTCCGCGCTACCCCGGCCCTGGCCCATCCTTCTCAAATATCGCTGGATTCACCTTGTCCGCACCTAAGCTAAGATCACCAGACGTCTTGCAGCATGGGTCGAGCTTCTCCCCAGTGGAGTAGGACTCGCAGCAACACTGCCTCCTCTGGAAGACAAAGTTTTAACTTCTAAGACCGCGAGACCCGGAGAGCAAGCTCACCCCTTGCGGGCAGCGATCAGCTTCCCCAGTTCCCTTCTCCATTTGGTGGGGCGAGCCCCGAGGCCCGCTTGCCCTAGGACCCTGGACTAAGCCACCAGGCGTCTTGGAAAGTCGCTGGGACTCAGAACAGAAAGATCACGGCGCCCTTGGTGCTGCACAACTCCTTGGTGCTTCCGAGTCAGCCTGACGATCCCCCGGCGAATCCTCGTATGACGTCAGCTGCAACACACCATCACCTGCAAGCTTTCCAACTCGCTTGCTGCTCGATGTCAAGCCAACAGGGGTAATTCGCGGCCCATTCTCCCTGCTTATAAATGCCACCAACTTAAACTGTAATAAACTAACTGTGAAATATAGACCTATAGACATATAAACATATAGACATATGACCAGTAACACACGAATATATATGCCTATGCAACACTATGCAACACTACAAGTACATCCAATATAAACTCTACAATCAAGTCTACTATTCTCATCAAATAAGACGAGCCCCCAATTGTCACAGGTTTGCCCAAGGCAGTTCCCAGGTAAAGAAAAGTAGAATACAAAAGAGCTAATTTAATAACTTTATAACTAATCAAAAAGTATATACAGGTATTATATAGAACATATATACATGAATTATATATTCAGTGTAACATTCACCATTTACGAATCCCGTCCACACATCCAATGTCCTCCAGTGTCATGTACGCTTTTCCTTCAGTGTCCTTCAATATCAAGAATGCTTTTCCCCTTCCAATACTTCCACTTCCAATATCAAGTATGCTTTCCACAGTCTCCTCCAATATCAAGAATGCTTTCCACTTCCAATACTTCCACTTCCAGTATTTCTCTACTTCTTGGTCCTATTGTGGATCTATGTATAATTTATTGTGAACGTTTTATTGTGAACAATGTTTCAGTGTGACCTTCTCTCCCAAAAAACAAAAACTGACTAACTAAAGACAGGCCATCAGGAAAATACATTTACAAAAACAAATACTATCACAACACCTAGGTTGCAGTATCATACTTTACAGTACACCTTGTACCAACTGCCCTGTTTATACTTTTCAAAAACACGATAATACTTTACATATTGTGACATTCGTTTCCCTCTGGTGAAGTGACCGGGAAAGGAAGGTCCGTTCCCACCTCGGCTTGGACATCCTTGGCTTTCTTCACATTGGCCTGCGGCCCGCCATCCATCCATCCGCCTCTGCCTTGTTCGCGTCGCTTACACGCTTGGAGCTTTCACGACTCCAACTCTGCCTTGGTCGCATCTAGGCACTGGTAACGGTAGTGATCCATCTGACCACATTTCCAGCATCCATCGTACACTCCCAGCCGCTCTGGGCTGCGACCTTGACAGGCTCCATCCAATCTTCTGCGGGCTCCTCCCCGGGTGCCTCGTTTACGACGGCTGCCTCCATGAGAGTTTGATGCGTCCTTTCCTGACGTTTTCTCCTTAGCCACGTTCGCCTGTCCTGTCGACTACGCCATGTTCTGCTGATCCATCACCTCCTTCAGCCGCACTACATTCGCGGTGGGAGGGTTCTTGGGCTTCGCAACGTTCTCCTCTTTCTCCTGGGCGATGTATGCTGGTACTTCGCGGGGTCGTCATGACTCTCTCTATGCACCAGTTCATGCATCTTCGTCGTACGTATACCGGAGCGAGGCTATGCCCAGACCTAACTCAATCTGCTTGATGACAGCTGCCTTTCGTTTCTTGATGTCCTGCCCATACGCTTTGCACGCCAGGAACATCAGCTGTGAAATGAAGTCCCACACTGATTCTTTATTGCCCTGTTTCCTCATCAGGAGTTCCTCCTCCGCCCTACGCATCTCGACCTCCATGTGAAAGTACGAGTTCAGCGCCGATACGAGGGTGGCCAGTCATTTCTCTCTTCCACTGTCAAATTGAGTAGCACACTCTGTACTTTTACAGTCAGTTGATCTATCAGCCAACCTGTCCATTCTGATTCGTTGATGTTGTACATCTTCAGAATCTCCACCAAATGCTGCAGGAAATCCAACCAAGTCTGAGTTAAATCAGGCTTGTTGAACTTCTGTAGATTCTTGATTCTATCTTTGAAGTGCACCGAAGTGGGAATCGCTGGCTCCTCACCGCTGTTGGAGTTGTCGCTGTCGGAATCGTAGCATTGTCGGTTCTTTCGCCTCAACTTACGACTCGCATGCTTCTTTGCGCTCCGGTCCTGTCGCTCTCGCCGGTGCTGCTCCGCTGAGTCAACGAACAGTGACTAGTAATAACACTGGACAAACGAGTTCGTCGTGTTGGCCGGGCTTGGTCGTCATTTCTCCTCGTCTTGCCCCACTTCAGGATCCTTCGTACGCCCGGAGCGCAATGCCACGGGGCCACGCCCAGGTGTCCTGACTGTTTTGCTTCCATAGGACCGGGACTTCCATCTTAGCACGTCAATTTGCACAACTGTGCCCTAAGCTGTTTTTCTTCCGTCACCCTAGCCTCCTCCTTGGCTACAGCTGCCCTAAGAGAGATCAAAGGGTCGTGGCTGAGGTCTTGCCATTCCTTCTTCATAGGTTCTCTTGGAATTCTTGGTGGCTCGGGTTTTACAGGACCGACTCCCTGCTTGCTAGGGGAACACGAAGGCGACTCGTAGTCCCATCACTTCTCCTTCTTTGGCTTGGACACCGGCCGCTTCTTCAAACGAACCGTGCGCTGTCCAAGTTCCGACTCGCTCTCGACACCAGATCGTAACCGGGGATGTTAGTGCGCTTTCAGTTGTCCAGCACTCTGCCTGTCCGCCTACACAACTGAGCTCGGTGGCCGGGTTGCGTCTCTACCAGGAGGGATTCAATATAGAGGTCCACTTGCGCAGCATCTTCATAGCTTTGGGAATTCCCCCTTCAGCCAATTTCTTCGCGATGTCAGCCTGGTTCGTCTTGAGTAGGTCGATCAGGACCCTTTTGGCGGTATCCAAACGTAGCGGATACCCTGGGGTTCCCGCTTCTTTGCACCATTCCACAGTCGGTCCACCCATTTCATCTTGGCGGTCCCACTGACAGAGCAAAAACCACCTATTCCACAATTTCGCTGCCGCCTGACCTCGCGGAAGGACCTCCTTTCCTGAGTCAAGATCGTCTTCCTGCACACTGTTGTGAGCCTGGTTCATCTTGTCCCGAGACTCCGTTTTCACTGGAGGGTTACGGCCTTCCGGGTCGGTTCTCCCCATTGCTCCCAACTCTAAATGCAGCACCCTGGGCTCTTCTTCCCTCAACGCATGATTACACTAACAAATTGATTTATTGATTATTTTATTAACTTATTCTTCGTACATATTTATATCGAAGTTTGAAATCAATAGACAACAACATACTCTGGAAACAAAGACAAATACAATGAATTTTCTCTCCTGTGGCACTTTTTGGTGGCAATTTTTCATAATGGCGGGCATTTTGAAAAAAATATAAGATGGCCGCCTGATTTATTCATACATTGTTATGTAAAAACCTTACAGCTTACCAATTACTCATCAATTTGACGCCAATATTATGTTTTTGTGGGTTCTATAGTCATTCTTAGCAGTATTCATCATTTTCATGGCGGCCATTTTGAAAAATGGCCATAGAATTTGTTGCCCAAGGTAGATTTTTTAGCATCCGGTGGATTTGAGCTCTATGGGGCCTACAGATGCCAAATCACCCAAAAAACCTTTTGGTAGTCTCAACTTCCGGGTTCACTACAGGGCCTTATGGACTGGCGAGTAGACTAGAACTTTTTATAACAAAATTGATATGCCTTATTTCTAAGACTTTATTTTGAGACGAGTATACAAATAAAAACGGGACGTTTTGTTTAACATAATATTCATGATATTAATTCAAAAACAAAAAATATATTTCCTACTAAATATTCGTGAAGTGACCAATTTCTCACCACTCAAAATAAAATGAAACTTCTCAGCAGAAAGAAATCTTTACTGGATTACTAGAAAGAGAACCATAACAGTTCTAAATGACTGCACACAAACGGAACATATTTCAAATGATATACAGAAAACAAAAATGCCCTATTTTAACACAGAAAAAAAGTAAAACGTGTGAATCCACCCCAGCCCATCAATACGACCCTGGCAAATGGTCAAAGATCGAGGCTTTATGTGGAACAAGATGGGATGCTATATGATTTTACCTAAACTCAATTTTCAGCAAATTGATCGACTTTGATGTCTGTAGTAGAGCCCACAAGGGCACTGTCTGCAGAAACCACATTATCAGCTCCGTAATGTGGGGTGTTTGCCTATAAAATGATATTACAGTTAGCTTGATACAAGCTAGTGTGAGCGTTGTAGTTTTATTTTATATCTAGATTGTCTTAGAACTAAGTAATATGGCGATAATTGTATTTACGGCGAATTGGATAATAGCCGTGTAATACCTTTCAGACACAAATTACTATGGTTAAAGGATGACATATAAAAGGACATAAAATAAACATGGTTGTAGCGCTTCTCATTTTACTTATACATTTTGTCCAAATTCCAAAATGGCTACTACATGTCATTAAAAACTACTAGAGTTGAGCAGGAATTTGAAACCTGTATGACTTTTGCCTTTTTGAGCATCTGCTCATGATTTAAAAAATAATCATGACCTAATAAGTTTATGCACTTTCATCGCATGCATGTAAAAGTCTGACGTTCACTGTTCAAATCATCAAGTTAAGGCCGTGTTCCATTCAAACATAGCAGATGTTCAGAATTCCAGGCATTTGGACCTGTATGCTTTTCATCTGCTCAAATAAAAACGCGGATCAAAAAGACAAACAGCAGATAGAAAGCAGAAAACGCGGATCAGACGCTCAGCTTACACTTCGGCGGATGTTCAACCGACAAAAAGCACCTGCTGGGGCTGACGTTTGCGTTCGAACTGCATACTATAGCAGACAGTATTTAAGCGCCGAGCATACGCCCGCGCTGTCATTTCTGCTTTCATTTTCGTCGACAACAGTCGAAGTTTATGCTATTAATAAAATTTGGGAGACAGGTATTTTAACTATGCCTGCTAAAAGGAAAACAACAGAAGGCAAAATGAAATTTGCCGACATGAAGAAAAAGAAAACTGAAAAAGAAGATTTAAACAGCAGCCCCCAAAAAAAAGACAGGTATTTGCAAGACTAGTAACTGAGCTTGCATCAGAAGTTGATACTGAGCCACGAGGAGAGCGACGTCATTAGCTTCAGCAGGGTTCATTTTTGTTCAATTTTTTCTTGTTTTATTCTTCATTGGACCACTTGCATTGATGGTGCCTCTTCGATGGGTACCGGCAGACTGACAAGAGAATGGAACTACAGGTGCGTTTATATACCCCTCGCCGTATGCCACCTGTAATCTCTCATAAGCATTTCATAAGCAATTCATAATTTTTTGTAGGCAGATCAGACGTTTTTCATGCGCTTTTATACTTTAAATGTACGCTAACTGTACGCCAAAACATTTGTCTGCTTTCCATCTGCTCTTGTTTGCTCTTATCTGCTCCCAATACGCCGCGTATGAAAAACGGATAGTTTGCGCATCGGCGGCGTGTGTTCGGCGTGCAGTTAGCGTGCATAATCCAATAATCCATCGATTTTTGTACGCCGTTGGTATTTGTGCAGCTCAAATACCAACGGCGTACAAATTTCTGAATAATCAATAATCTTCCTAGAAATATTTTTTGAGCAGACGCATAGCGGACATAAAACTTACAAATAACTTATGATTAACGTGTGGATTGCGAACGGTAGCGTGAATGTGCGGACGAGACCTTTTAGGGACATTTTGTACGCTTATTTAACCATCTGCTTTCCATAACCTAAATCCCTTATGCTTCTTGTTGAGTTAAACTTTAATATATAGACAGTCATAAATACCCGGGACGAGACCACCGAGCATTAAAGATCACTAAAAATTAGTGTGCAAGTGGTTTCAACAGAAAGGTTTACACACTGGCTGGGGCTCTCTGACACTAGTTTTAACACTAAGTTCGGGTTCTGCAATGGCTTTATGATTTCTTTTTGCAGGTTTAGCCATGCCATATAAATGAAATTAGACTATAGAAATCGTTCAATAAGAGTTGACATAGATTTTAAATGTCCCTGCCCATCTTTGAAGCCTACTGTAGTACCATAGCTCTCCATATATAATGTCTGGCTCAGAAGTCACTCTGAATGATCAGTGTCACATAAAAAGTTGTTTTATCCACCTACATTCCTCATGATAGGAGCAACAGTCACAATAAAGAGGATTTTTTAAAGTGCCAAATCTTCGCTTCCACTAAAGTCTAGGACACATCTGACAGTACTGCCTCCCTACTGTCTCTCTAATGAAAAACTCATCGAAACCGTGTGGATCAGTGCGATCAGTGCGACCGTGTGGATCCACTTTATACTATAATGTGGCCTGCTTAGCTGTCGGTAAGCTGTACAGACCATGTACGTATAATTTAACAGTACGCCATTACCTGCCTTAAACACCAAAAAACATTCGGGGGGGGGGGGCGTACTGCCAATTTATTCGCGGACAGTTGTACCCCGAGCTTTACCTCTGTGTACTCGTGCTGATTAAATTTAGAATTTAAAATGACATTCTATTACCCGCAGCAACAAGATTGTATTTCGTACATCCGGGGATCAGGTTAAGTCTTATTTTCTCTGAGCTGACGACCAGAATACTTAATCTACAAGACACACAAAATGTAGCTTTATACATGTAATTGAAATCAGATTGCATTGAGTGGCAGCAGGATTGCAGCTTAACTTGATATGTATAGCGGAGACATGTTCTTTCAATGACCTTCACTCAACGGGCATGGTGCTATGACAGCAATAGATTCATTGAGTGTTATCTTGTACACTGTGTATAAATAAATGTAAATGTGCTAGCTGGCTTAAGGTCTTCTTCCCTGCAACGCAGGTTCAGACGACTTTACATTCACACCAATGTCATCGGCATCCTTGTCACACGAGTTATCTCTCTCAACGCCCTGTGGGGCATGCAACACAGGCTACACACAGTTGCTGCTGTGGAGCACAGATACTACGTACTCACATTAGCTTTCACTTGCCTCTCCTGTACCAGTTTAGAGGGTAGGTACCATCAAGCTGTGTACAACTGTTTATGGATGTGTTTGCTTAACACCCACCGCATGACCCGCCCGTTATTCGACCCCAAGATCTTCTGGTCAGGAGTCCGACTCCCTAACCACTCGGCCACAGCAACACATACAGAGGAAGGCTGCAATAAAGAGACCGGTGCAAGTATTTTTGCTAGGGGCATAACATTTACTGTTGTTTAAGACCAGCAGAAGAATTGCATCAAGTGATTTAATAGAGAAGGGATCTCGTTACGGAGGCTTGGGACCATAATAACTGGTTCCATTATATATGTAGGTGACCTTATAGAAAGGGTCGTTAATTGACGGTTCAATGTGTTAGGTTTTCAGTCCAGTTTGCGAGCAGCTTTAACATTATTAATATATTTCTCTTGCTAAAGGGTGGTGTGGGGTGTACCACCAAAACTTTCAACTTTCCCAACACATCTGCCTATGGTATTGGAGGATTTCCACAACTTTCTCAACACATCTCAATAGTGTTGGGGGATTTTTTCTGTTGTTGTTTTTTAATCAGGCTACAACAGGGGAGTAGTGGAGTAACAAAAGGGGAGAAGCGAGCTACCTAAATACAGTTCCTTGCTACTCAAATTTTGTTACTTGCAATTTGCCTTTTGTTATTTGATGCTTGCTACTCTCCAAAAAGTGAAAATCGTACATGTACTCTTGTTTTCGAGTGAAGTCAAATAAAATTTGTGGTCTTCGGTTGTCATGAGATATTTTAATCATATTCTGGAATTTAAAAAAAGAAATAAAAAATGTTTGTGTAATATCTAGAACAATTCAATAATTCCTTAGGGGTTATTCCTTTGAAGAGTATATACAAATCAGCTTTCAAGGTAACTTTTGAGTCAACAGTCTTAAATTTTAATTACCTTTTACTCTTCAAGTATGATATATGAGAACTAAATGGCACACGGGAGTTATTTCGGGCCTTGGTTTTGTTAAACTATCATATTAAGTGGGTGTTTCTTCATGCATATCCTTTCACTGGCTGTGACCTCTGTTATGACATTATGGACACTTTCATCCACTGGAAACGGTAATTGAATAAATGTCACCACAGCATCAAACACAATGTAATTTTTTTGAACAAAGATGTGTTCTACGTTGCACTATTACATACAGTAGAACCTCTCAACAACAAAAAACAAAAACACCAAGTTGCTGGTCTGAATAAAGAGATGATTGTGCTTGTGGGGATGGTCTCTTCATGAAGATTTGGAAGCTCTCATTAGTGGTGGTCGCAACAGAGAGGTGGTGGTAATCACAGTTTCTACTGCATATTGAAAATATTCCTCTAAATGCCTCCCAAATATGCAGATGCGATTTGCAAATCCAACAATAACTTAGAAACAGACAATTAATAGTCACAAAGATACGCAACCCGAACAGGAGATAATGAATACAACAAAGTAGAATAATTTGATTTTTAGATAGGTGATCGAAGTCTTCGGAATTCGGGCTTGTGCCAATAATTCAGACCCAGGTAGATAGCCGATACACACATGGAACTAGAAGTTTTCCTACTCACTTGATTTGGCAGAAAAGTTCATCGGAATCATTCTGATTTAACAGGGAAAACAACACCGCATAATTAAAAGGTAAAAAGTTAAGAACAATAGCAGAATAAAATAGAAGACCTGCTATAATCCTACTATACATGACATGTAGTCTAGCTAGAAACTAATGATATAGTCACGCATGCATATGTCCAAGTGGCTACACGTGCAAAACGTGTATTTCACATTCCACCAAAGCTTATTAAATACTTAGTAAGCATCAGGTATTTAATGAGTTCTACATGTATTTGATATAAAACCAGGAGACAATTAAAAGTCTAAATGTCGCTGAGCCGTGACGCGGTTATGCTAGTGAGCGAACTTCCGCCACAGTCTAGCGCCCCGATGGACGCCATTGCGCTTTTGTCCGTCGTAACTTTCCCCACCAGAAACTCAGCTCAAGCATAGGGCTCAGAGTTGGGGATATCTTTCTGTCGTTCACGCTGTTGCATTGTGATTAATTCATCCAACGAAATATCTAAATTCTACTAAATAAGTAAATTACTTATTGCTCATAGTATTAGATCATCATCTTTTAAAAATATAAACTTCTTGCGTTGCTTTAGTTTGATAACAGTTTTTTTCTGATAACCAAATTTGTCGGAAAAGTGTTTTTCATTTGGTACTATGATGCTGGTGTGAAAAAAAATCATATTTATTTTGTTACAGGATTCCAATCATGGATTCACTTGGTTTTGGACTACTGCTTTTGATAAGACTTAAAATGATTACGTGACTGCGCCATAAATGATTATGATGATTATCATAAGGCAGGACTAATCAGTATTACTTAAAGGCAATTTAAAAGTTATGTATTTATCTATATTTAAGGCTTTATATCTATATTTGGCATATCAATATTGTAACTGGTCGTAATTGGATGGTACAATCGGATATCAGGTTTCCAAAATCGACTTGAATATTAATGTGATTCTATTGTTACGGTTTATAGACCTGTGAGTTTTCTGCATGAGATTTAATGAAGTATAATGATAACCTCTTGGATATTGTAAGACAGAATGCAATTGCCTTGAAAGACTGGACTGTGGAATTTCGTTTGATGTTTGTTTGATGTTAATCCTGGATTAACGGACGATTCGCTGAACAGTTGATGTATCATTGTTTCTTAACACATGGATTGATTCGGTATTGAGTACAACGAACACACTCCCGTTACATTAGCGTTCCTTTGCATGTTGCTAACCATTCACACGTAGATCTACACAATTGAGTGGAAATATCAAAATGTAGATACACGAGGAATTAATACTTTCACAGATCATTGCACGAGTGGAACTGAAGTGGAATATAAGTGTAGACAGTTACAGTTATGTTATGGACTACATACCAACTGGTGTCAATAACGTTTTGATAGGATGTTCAACGTTGTACACATAATTTTGATTCCACACAGTGAACAACGTGCTCACCAGCAAACTTTGGATATCACTACATGATATAGAATTGGTAGGTTCTTTCAATGTTTGTCTTTAAAAAATGCTTCAATCTTTTTCATGCTGCAGTGGACAGAGATGAATTGAATTATCCCTCTTTTTTTGCAATCGATCGCTATTACTTGAACTGTTGCATTTCATAGGGTATCTAGTACGTGTATTACGACGATCATAAACAAACACGTAGGTCTGTAAGTCCCAGCGTATTTAGCACATTTTATTGTCCGCATATCTATTGCATAAGCACAAGAGACGGCATTGACCAAAACATGTACATGTACAGGACATCAATGGACTGGAATTGAATCGTCGCATTCGATGCCTTTATGAGTTTACTTATACACATTTGTATTTGTACACTGGCAGATCCAAATAGAGTACAAGGGTGCAACCCCCACCCCATCCGCGTTTTTTCAACCAATGTCGTTACATTTTCATATAATACCTGCGATCTCGATGAGGGCATCGGATTCATCGGCTTTCCTTGTGAATCAATGATGGTCGTTCAGACACCAAGATTTGTACGGCGATCCTCAAAAGATGGAGGAATTAACAAAGTTATTAGGTACATGCGCATCCAGTGCACTTACAATATATATATTTAGGGTCGCCGTTGAACGTTATTGAACTGTACCTAGTCTTAAGCTATAACCATAGGTTACAAACTTATCATCTACTGGAACATAAATGGAACATAAACCACAAACAGTGCATGCAAGGATCCACTCCTGTGGTGTAGCATATATGGTCCTAGCCAAGCCTACAATGATACACATATAAAGACAGCATCATCAACAAACACACCTGTACTCTCTACAAGCATTCGGGCAATCTGACTAAATATTTGGGAGCTAAAACATACAAATGATCTAGAACAATTAACTAGTGTTGGCGGATCATAGAACGGCATTACATAAATACATATCAGCCCCCAGTTGACTGCTAGTTGTGCACCGTCCAGGAAACTATATGGGCGTAAAAGAGGTGACCCTTCTTTATGTTTGACACAACCTCAGTTTGTTGGGCCATTTTATCAGTGCCAAACAGGAAACAAATGAGTCACAGGTGTCTACAGCCAGTTGGAAACAATAAAGTACTTGCGCCCACTCCTAACCGCCGGAATACAGGTTAATAGGTACTTGTGAATTTAAATATTTGAGTGATAAACGAAACGCGATGTTGTTTGACTATTTTACAATTGAACTTTTACGATAAAAACTGGTATGACATTTATTGGTATCAAAGCAAACACTATATCTAGTATCAATTGCAAATTAATAACATCTGTTGCTCATAAAACCTAGTTCATCCATTTTCGGGTTGATAATATGTAAGCTTGAACTCATCAGATGAATACAGAATTATATCAAGGATAAAATTTGAAGACAGAGTAGCCAATTACACTGCAGACGTTACACCACATATTGTATAGGAGAAGCCCCAACTATCAACATGTATGAAGAGACCATCTCTATAATAAGACACTTTCTGCTGACTGTGAACCTCCATAAAGAAATCACTTCTTCTAGAAATTAAGACCAGTGGAAGCCAGATCTATGGTGATATTCAGACAGGTTCTATCGTACATAGTTACAGGGAAACTTACATGGTCAAATGTGCATTCTGAACGATGAACAATATGAATATAATGGAATAATACAGTTTCCAATCCATGAATAACTTTACTAAATTTCCATAATACTACTATGTCATATTTAGAATACTGTTCATCAGAAGGTGTTATAGCGACTTCGCTCACTACCCTCACTTCCGAACACTGAGTGACCAAGTGGTCACTAAATGCGGGCTAGGTTCATTAGTAGTCAATTACTGGTGTTGTCCAGCTATCTTTGTTGGACATCCAAACTATCGGATCAACGGGTACACTCCAGTACTGTCATTATGTACTGCATTTTCATTCAAGTCGGGCGCTTAATGCGCGGATTAGGCGGATTAGTAGCTTGGTCTGGTATACAGTGAAACCTCACTGTTGGGACACCAATACGGACGTCGTTCAGTAGAGATTGCATTTGGATTTCCCTGCTACGGATATTTGTTTTTACTAGAATGTTCCACTAATGGTGACACCTCCATAATGGGGACACTGCTACACACTCAAATTAGTGTCTCGACCCGTAATAATGAGGCTTTACTGTAAGTGTAATGTTTTGTGTGTTTTTTCTTCTTTTAAGAGTCTTGCAGACTATATGTAACAACCCTGTGGTGGTGAATATGAGCAAATCATCTCCAGTGCCGTAGACAGGATTTGGAGGCAAATTATGTTGGGCGAGGATGCAGGCAAATCGCATAGGTGCACAGCTTGTCTAGAGGCCTTTAGGGCATGCTCCCAAAGAAATCTATGGAATTTAGACCTCTCTTTATAGCTTCTGAAGCTGTTTCAGACGGATAAGTATCCTTGCCTCATATGTACATGTAGCTACGGCCCTGATAACTGCTAGGCCTATTTGTGTGTTTGAGATAGCATCGTTTTTATGTGTTGCACTTTCCTAGTAGGTTTTATGTATCCATGTTTTTATGTGGACAATTAAATGCTAATTCTGCAATTTGCGCTGACTCAATTGCATTCTTCAGAATCACGCCATGACACGACCCTGAGACCGTGTGTGCACACGTTCCTAGCCTCACACTTTATGTCCAAGTTTTAGGCAGTTTGGAGAGTTTACAAGTACTTATTTATAAACACCGCTGTTAAGAATACTATTTTGTAATGGGCTTGACATTCATACATAGAAATCATGTTAAAGCCTCAGTCAGACAGTCGCGAATTTTCATCAGCAACTTTTTACTGTGCGGAAGGATATATATGGAAAGAGCAAATGGCATGTTTCTGACAAGACAATGTGCCTCTTAGCAAAGCCTACAATGCGACAACTAATTTGGCTTCAATATTCCAGACTGTCTGACCCGTGTTTAACATTGGAGATTAAAAAGATCTCCACTTCATCGGCGGTGTCTACCCAATTACCCTGATCAATGTGGAACGGATTAATGCTCGCTGTGGATTAGTTGTGGATTAACGCCCGCATTATTGAGTTGAGCAAATAGAATGACAAAAGATGCAATTGCCAACCAAATAAAACTTAAGCTTCTCTTTGTTGAAAACTTGATAAAAATGATATTGCTATTTTGAGCATGCTACATATTGGTTTCAGCTCCGTGAAAGCTTAATTCAATCAGCGCAGAACTAAGTGAACATTACGGTAACATCTCGCCTATCTATTGTTTCTTCAATTTTAGTCATTTTTTTCTTTTTTTTTTTTTTCACAATTTCAGTTTCGGGTATAGAAGTGAAACTTTGATCATCAACAGTTTTCCTATCATGATACAATGGTGGACACAAACAAGTAGTAACAATTATAAAGGCAGACCCAAGTTTTTAGAGAGAGAGAGAAGGGGAAATCGTTGTTGAGAATATGGGGGAGGGGTGGGGGTATGGGGGATCTACCTAGGGGGGCTACATCTAAAACCAATCGTCTGTAGGTAGCGGATGTTAGGTGCCATTTTAAAACTGTGAAATCAAGTAGCTACAAATGTTTACACATTTATGATACAAATGTAGGTGCCTTCTGAGAAAATATCTACTAGGTATTGTTTGATAGTTTATCATTGATTTTGAACTGATTGTTAAAACAATTGAGAAAACCCGTGTTTGTAACAAAACTTGGAACGCATGTAAAATGAATAATCAAACAGATATAGCCGTTTTAAAGCATACGTTTCTAGATAAATATGTGAATTTTGTTATAGGATAGTGTTTATCAATGATTGGGACGAGTTTTTGCTCATACAGTAGCTACACAGGGCAATTGCACTAATTGGTTCATAATAAACTAGCTCATTAATCTTTAAAGCCACGCTATATAATTAGATAACATCATTACCTCCACACCAATGTGTAATTTGTAAAAAGGCAATAATAAGAGAAAAAAGAATATTAGTTAAACCATACAATAGCCTTTCCTATCCACTTTAAAAGACTAATATTCCCATTCCACCCAAGCACCCATCCACCGAGCCGCATGTACCCTGAAACTAGCATGACTTTGAAGAGGATGAGAAGTAGAGAAGTCGAGAAAGTTCATCTACAAAAGTAGGTCTATTGTATTCATGCCATTAAGTTATACTGTGAAGGAAGACTGGTAATAATTTGTATGTAAGCGCAAGTTTGAGGCTTATAATTGACAAACGATGAGCTCCTAGCTTGTGTGTGGTAGCATTTTTGCCGTTTTCTGACATCATTTGCCTTATATATTATTATAATGTTAAAACTATGCATATTAAATCACCACCCTGAGTATCAGATGGCATTGTGTCACATCCTGACATCTGACACTCAGAGTGTAAATCACAGACCCGTATAATATTATGAAGGTATAGTTTCTACGGACTATAATTCCGTTTTGTCTTATTATATGCTACCTGCATCGGAAATCTTCTTTCATAAATCCAAGAAATTGAACGAATCGTATCGTGTTATGAAGCAATTAGGATACATACCAGATTACAATTTGGAAAAAGCAATGCAATTCATTGATGAAGATGTGGTGGATTGTGCAGTGACATGCCACCTACAGATCAACAGATATTAGGACATAGGATTAGTCTGACTTTTATATGAGAAGGTTTTGTTTAAAAGTCCATTACCCCCTAACAAATCATGTCAGCACTAACCAGTATGTTGGTCTCAAGCCCAAGTCTGACAGTCACGATGTTCACTCCCGAATCTTAACCGTGCAGTAGGAATACATGATGATGATTCTTGGAAGGTGGGGGTGATTATATATTTTGAAACCAACTGTCAGCATATACAAAATGGCTTGGGTCGTGTATTCGAATCCACACGAAAGTCACTGGATTAGTATAAGCGTGAAGATGCTGCTATAGAGAATACGATAGATATGATTAGAATTGTTTTTGATTAGGTTTGAAATAACGTGCCTAATACCAGTTTATAAGCAAATTCAAACTATGTACATATACTGCACTTATTACAACTTTAGATTTGATAAGAACAAATAGATCGAAACACTGTTATAAATAATAAAATTACAACTTACTTTTGACTTTTTTTGAAATTTTTGGAATAAATGCAGCTGTACGAGGGAAGAGGTAGAAAAGTAACATGAAACTATGTACTGTTTGTGGATATTTCGGTAAAAACAGTAAAGACCAGCTGGATTTACAAACAGAAAAATCCTTGTCACCAAAAGAATTTGATTGGTGTCAGCGCCTGTTTGATTCTCTCCTTCCAGGAGGAAATTGGGCTTTCACCACCAGGCCGTGTAGATAAAAGTGCACTGAACGCACACATTTCGGCTTTATTGGAAACGCTCACGGCTTGAGTGTCAGGTATGGTAACCCTTTGAGGAATGGCCACCTGTGCATGTCCAAATTGAAAGACCAGTGACAGATCCAGGGTTTCCATAATAAGAAGGGAGAGGGGGTGGCTATTGTTTCAAATCGATTCAAGATGAAATGGAATATATGGATCCCTGTCGCCAGCATCCAGGATGTAGCCAATAAGAAAGGATCAAGGCTGGGCAGGGTAGGGGGAGCCTTGCTACAGACCACTGTCTCTGATTATATAAAGCCCGTGTTTTTTATGTGTTTGTGATAACAGTGTGTTTGGTAGAACTAATTGGTCTACTTGCGTGTGGGTGCAGATCTGTGAAGGGGCAACTGACTTATATATGTATGTAAAGACAAAACAATCAGCACATAAATTGAAGTTAGTATCCGCTTCATGATAAATATCAATCATTGATTCATGATGTCATCGTTTTGATATACGAAAATAGATCGTACTATTTCTCCGAAATCCCTCACAGTATGTGTTTTAAGTTTACTATACGACGCACCGCAGCATACACAGAGAAAAGTGAGCTTTAATTTAGACAAAACAGCAGGAAAGTTTGTTTTGAATTTTATAGCACAATGCACACACAGTTGCTGGCGAGACACCACTTCAGCTAGACAGTACAGATGTTATGTCTACTCCCCACAGCTAGTAGACTTTTATATGAATAACATTCTATAAATAGTCTTGCAAAGGTTCTCCTGATAAACGTGAATATCAACCCTTTATTATGCATGCATCAGAACGCAAAGCAAACCAAGAATAAAACATAACGAAGTCATTGATTGGGTTTAGTGTCGTGTATGTTTATCGCTTTATGGACTTTTCAAAAAGGTTTTGTGTCACTTGTAAATATGATATCTATATAGAAAAAAATCTGACTTGAGTTTTCTGCCCCCAAAAGAATGAGAAGTGTATCAAGTACCAGCAAAAAGTGGGTTAAAAGCACCACCACTTTTAGCCCATATGGAGACCTATTGATTACTCCAATTTGGCCCAAGGGAATGATCAAATATAACCAGAGGATGGGGTCGGTGAGATTGAAAAAGAGTCCCATAATGATAGAGTGAACACACTCCACCATCAGGGTGAGCAGCTGTAAATTTAATCACCACAAATGTAAGAACACGAGTAACCCTCCTGTAAAATAAATTGCTTCAAATTACAAAAAGAATTAAAAGAATAAAGTGCTTTGGTAACAGGCAAAACTAAGCAGCCTCATATCAGAAGCAAATTAAAAAAGAGCGACCCCCACTGCTTTCAACGACGAAAATTTGAGCTACCCCACCTCCATCTGCCCCCCCCCCCCGTCCCTAATTTGTGAGTATTCCCTTGCAAGGCCATTGATCTTGCACTGAAACAGAGACTCGTTTTGGCTATAACTTTTAGACGTGTCATTCACTTTATCGATCACATACGAAAAAATAATGAGCCTAATATCGACCCTTTCCATCAAACGGAAGTGCAAATCCCACCAATGAGAAACGGGCTATTGTATAGTTATATCCACACTGGCACCTTCCAATAGTAGGTCTACCCCCACACGCCGCGGTCTCTATCAAAGCAATGTAGTTTCTTTTATCTGGAAGACCATAGTGAACGGCTTCATAACACAGACATAATGCTTCGTTCTTATGATATATTTTTAATGAATGTGAAATGTTGCAACTGTTACTGAGATCAGATAAGTGTCTGTGCATGTTACGAGTGGAACAGATCTTTTTACAAATACGTGTTTCTTGTTAACTGACTGGGTTTCTGACTAATACACACGCAAGAAGGGGTTGAACCTACGTGTAATGTGGGACAATGGTACAACCAGTATGTATACATGCACAGAAAAAAGGTGAGGCAGTAGGCTATGAAATTTTTAAAATAAATGAGCCGCCCTTCAACTGAAGCCATTGGCAGATCCAGGTTCTCAGAACGGGGTGGAAGCGCAGCAAAATTCCTACAATAAGGTATTTTGGTGGGAAAAGAAGGGGCGCACCTCATGTGGCGCTCCGCCTGGATCTGCCTATGGAGACCACCTCTATAATGAAAACATTTGCTACCACCCAGACGATCTAGACCAAGATGTACAACCATAAAGAATACCCCTCTATAAAGACCACAGTGTGATCTTCATACGGATGTTCTAATGTACATATAGAACACCGAAGTACAGAGGATACTAAAGCTCCAGTCTGACGGACACGACTCGTCATCCTTAAACTCCACTTTGGAATAGAAGATGCTAAATCACGAAGGAAATGACAATAATAGGCTACACTTTAAAACATGTATCTATCACGACACTGTATCAATCAACAATGGCTACGATACCACCACTGATACAGCTTCTATTTTTGACTATCTGATTGCTGCTTAAGTAATGTCTTACCTGAGAAGAAAACATCATATCAGTAACAACTATTACAAGCACCACGTGCAACCTATTTTCATAACTTTCCATGTACACATAATGAGAGGAAATGCCCATAACACGATCATATGTTTCTGCCATGTACATAATGGCCAGTGAAATGGAGAAATACTGCCTTCTTATTGGGCCAGATCAGCAGCAAATATGGACAGAGAAACACGAAAAGAAAAAGAGGTTGGTCACGTGACATTGCCGAACGGATTCTTATTGGGTGCATGATGATTAATTCATTATCATGAAATATTCAGCCCCTATATTTTTGCATCAAAATCTGATCTACATGTATTAAGATGGAGCGGACTCAAGTGGTCTCGATAGAGGTGGCCACTGTATGGTGGAATGCACACAAGTTTCTTTATACTTAGTACTCGTATGATGGCCTATTGGGTCTCGATGAGTGCTATTATTTGATAAGTGGTCTGTCTATAGAGGGGTTCTTAATGGGAAATTCTAGTGTTGCATGCTAATGTAATGCTCGCACTTAAATTCCAATACATCACTTCTATTCACAATGCCCACGTTGTTAGAACTTCCGTGGACCTCTTTAGTGCCGACATTTATTGACTTCTCATGCTGTATTTCTTGGTGGCACTATGGTGGTATCCAGGAATCAATCATGCATATAACCTTTGACATATGACACCCCTGTGGATAGTATCGCTTCACGACGGGCACATACCACAGGGACCAGAGCTTTTATGTAGGCTCCTGAAAATGAGCGATAAGGCCTCCGAAAACAACAAGAAGACATAGCTTGATTACAAATGGCTACTTACCTTAAGCCCCAGTCAGAAAGTCCCGATTGTTATGCCCCCAGGGTTTTGCCATGCGGTTTGAATGTGAGAAATACACAATGGAAAAGATAGTGGTACACCTTGAAATAGACTGTGAAGAGACCACGTGACTGCAACACCACAGCGGATTTGGCTGCAATATTCGGAAGTGCCTGAGTCTAGCCTTTACTAAGTTAGCAAAGATGCCAAATGTGGTCTGGAAGCAAATTGGGCATGCTGGGATCCAATTCACATGGGTCATTTCTAACTTCAAACTTCAAAAAAGGAGAATGAAGACTTGTCTTGATAACGAGCATGCAATATGGGCAACTTGACATTGATGTTTGACTTCCGAATTTCAAGTACACTCGGTTAAGCGAGGGGCACATTCAACCTTGCGGGCGTGTTCGCCGCAAGGCGTCTTGAGGTCTGTGACGTCTACGGCGTTTTCCGCATGCAGTGACAAAAGTACAGGTGTGGGCACATAGGCACGGGCCCCGTGCGATAGGGAATGCGGCGGGACAGGGAGTGGTTTTTATTGAGGTGGCCGTGCGATCAATTTGCATAGAACGTGCGATGTACTCACTAACTTATATACGTCTACGCATCGCGTGATTACTAAAGTACGGCATTCGTACATTTGTAATGGAGTATATTGGGGGGGGGGGGGGTTACTGAGCGTATGTAAGCTCGCCTCCAAGTGTGATAGAGTATAGATTTTCCACTACTTCTCTCTGATAAGAGAGTAAGAGTCAAGACTCTCTTTTAGAACCGTAATTTACTAAAGGTAGTTAGAGCTGCTGTGTAAGCTGATGAGATTGGTTTATTTTAGTGAAGAATAATGATTGACCAAGTTGAGCCAGAATTGAATTTAGTAATTTGTGTATCTTTTGGCAGCCTCTTGCGGGACCAGTACCAGTGGTCCTCAGAGATCTATAAAACGCCTCAGACTTCGCCCCTGCTCAGTCTGAGATGTCACGAGTTCTCCTAAACGAGGGTGGTCACTGCGCTTATATACGGCCTTAATCGAGAATGCTCTTGTCCAGCAGAGGGGACATCAGACACACAAATTCTCCCTTTTCTAAACAACCCCTTTTAAGAGATAGACGAACACAATATAACCTAAACTATTTGTTGGGAATTAAATAAGGACATAAGTTCACGGTTTGCCACACGCTAGACCAATACCATCAAACAACACTTACTGTATCTGCATGGTTCATGACGAGAGCAGCCAAAGTTCCGATTGATCGGGAGAATACTGCGAAGTCTTGTCCATATCTAATTTCTAAAAGCGGCATAACTTTGCCTTGGTTAATTTAGTTCTCCTCTTAAGGCTGCATCTGTTTAAGCTCGGCTTCTCTGCATCGTCCTCGCTCCATCCATCCGCAGCCTTAAAGACTGGGTTTATATAGTGTCTCGGACGCTCCATCATAGTCTGCTTCATCCGCAGATATAAGCCAATTGCCAACGGGGATATGTGAGATGCAAGTTGCGGAACTGGTCAGGTGGTTTGTTATTAATTAAAGCTCTGCCGATTCACTTATGATCTGGTCTCGTGCCCAATCAACAACGGTCGGTTGCGCTTCATGCATAATCACCAGACAATAACAGTTCACGCATCTGTCTCTGTCCACCGTCGGCTGACCTTTAGACTATGGTCCCATTGGACTTAATGTTTCGAGACTTATAATTTATTTCTTTTTAAAATATATCAAAATTATCGACGTTCGCAGATATACTCCGTCACACATTCATGGTACAAGGAACGCACGGCCCCAGTACTGTGTCTGTGCCGACAACGTGCGGCTAAATTCGCTGTGTCACGTAAGGTCATCGCACTGTCTCCTTACGGTCAGACCATGACGTAGGGTACCGTATTGACTTGAAAAAACGTACGTTTGCCGCACTGTACACTCACGGACCGTTACGATTTCTCTGCGTTTTTGGTCGTAGACTGGCTGTAGACCCACCTTGCGGTGGAATGTGCCCCTCGCTTTAGAGGTTCATTGTCTAGATTCTGTGCCCATGAAGGCTGATGGTAGGTTGAAAAGTGTCCAAAACATATTAGTTGACGAGAATGGCCATTAAACCCATAGGTGACAGAGTGTGCCTTGGCAATGCTAGGCTCAATATTGAAGCCGAATCAGTAATGGCATAGTGTAGTCATTGTTAGTTGGCACACTGTCTTGTCAGAAACATTATTTTATAAGGTTACTCTGTATAACCATCTTTCCGTGTGTACTTCTATTCTAATATCATCCAGCGCAGTCATAATTCGGGGATGAACACTTACGAATAATGGTTCATGGTAGGCCCATATTCCCAACTACAGAGTGCTACTTTAAAAGAAGTTACATGAATGGTGACAGTTATAGAAGGAAAAAGCATTAGTTGATTGCATATAGCAGCTAAACATGAATAGATTGAATAGATTAACTACACGTACGATGTATCTCTTGAGGAGGGGAAAAGGTTAAGGTCTGCTTCATGTTCTTGAGAATACATTTAAGATTCTTTGCGGGGAGGCTACGTGTGAGGTACGGGTTTTACATTATCAACGATTTTTCTCTAGAGGGCCATTCTTTTTGCATGGCTTGCAGACGTTTCTCAACAGCGCCAACAGTGTAAGTAAATGAGGGAACGATCATAAATAACAATACCGGGGGGCGGTTGTCCACTTTTTGGGGCTCGAAGAAAAAGTTAACCGACCCCCATCAACATTTTAAAAAGTTGAGTGAACCCCCCCCCCCCCACACACACACACATACACTAAAGAAAAAGTCCTTTATATGGTCATTGCATTGCTAAAAGAAAATATTTGAAAAAATATACCGTAGCGTGATAAAAAAAAAGTTCAGCGAACCCCCAAAAGGAATCAGAAAATTTGGACGACCCCTCCACCTTTTCGGACGACCTCCCCCCACCCGGTATCATTATTTATGATCGTTCCCTAAGGGGGTGATTGTGATTGTCAAAGAGCCAGAAGTGTATCCCAGGTTTCTAATGTATGGTAGCAAATCAGAACTAGAACGAACAAAATTAATCTTCCTGTATTGTTTGCAGGTAATGGAGAGAATCGAATCGGAATTGGGGTACTATCTCCAACAGTATCGAATGTATTTTAATAGAATGTTGTCAGTATACGTCTAGAACTCGAACACCGTCCTAATGTATGCTAACGTTTAATAGAGATTGGACAGATATGTTTGACATCATTTCCTGTAGACCTACATGTACACCCCACCAAGAACCAATAAAGCTTAAACAACTTCTGGTCGTGTGGAGCACATGTCCCACCGGATGCTACGTGAAGACATGCGCATGCGCTCTGCAGACCGTGGTTAAAGATGGCGCTGTGGTTTGCCCAACTGACTATGTGGACCACTTTTGTCAGTCTTGTGTAGTTCTTTGTATTTTTATGTATAGATTTTTTTAATTTTCTTTTTGTATTATTTGAATGTACAATAACAACTCAACCAGTTCTAAATTACATATGCCATAGAAGAAATAAACAGCACAGAAATTGCTTATGTATTTAATATTTGTTTTCATTCTATATTATTTAAACATTTCAATAATCCGGTCTTTATGAACTGAAAAGACAAAGTAATGAAATGGGAATTGATAAACAATCAGTGTTTCTTTGGGTCAACCGGTGCTGTAGAAGCATGTGCTCAACATGATAAGCTGTATTTAAATACAATACTACAATAAAATGCAATGATAATTTTTAAAGCGCAAATTCCAATAAATGTCCATGTGCGCTTGTAGGCCTCCTTAAACAAATGGGGCTTCAGTTGGGTTTAAAAAATGGTAAGAGTCTTTGATTGTTTTATGTACAGGGGAAGTTCATTCCTTAATTTAGGTGCTACTACCTTAAATGCTCAAGCACCATAAGACTTGGTTCTTGATTTAAATGACACGAGTTATAGGTTATTTGATGACCTCATTACAAACAGATAAATATCCTTATAATATATATTATCTAATTTTCTATACCAATCAAACAAATTCTGTGATATAGAACTCTTATTGTTAGATTTTAGGTAAATAAAAATTAGTTACTTAGATGTTCCAATAATTAAAATCTAAATGACTTTTTCGTCCAAAAATGTAAAGAGCAATTGCAAAAGTATTGGGGAAATCATGTATAGACCCTACAACCCTTCAGTAAAAATACCACTATACTATATAAGAAACTATAGAAACTATTCGCTCTACGATTACCAAACTTTCACATAATTAGGACATCTCATAATTAGGGCACCTTTCGTAGCGACTATATATTTATGGTTTGTTTTTGCTACATGCTATTTAAACATTTCAATAAATCGGTCTTCATGAACTGACAAAATTCCATTCAAGTACATACGATGCATTTGTATATAATCACGTAATCCTGAGTCTCTCCATTACATGAAAGCAACAATTCCACGGCACCAAGTCGGCTTCAATGCTCGAGCCTGTCTGACGATAGCTTAACATGTTTATAATTATGCTCGACTGAAACTATGCAGTACGAATAATTCGTACAGTTTATTGCCAATCATTTTACTGTGGGCTAAATTGTTTGACACTACGTATAACCACAAACGCACTAACCCAAACCATGTGATTGTTATCGCAATTGTGGTTTAACCGTTTGGAGGAAAGAAAATAAAAAAACAATAACAATACGATATTACTGACATTTGCATCGCGTATCGGTAATGGTGCTAGCATAGGGCACTGACCTAAAATCACTTATAGATCCCTTTTTTTCTTTTTCCCACCCCCACCCCTTTTTTTAAGTGGACAGCCCTGAATTTCGTGGACTAAGCACACGTGAAAGATTGCGAACTTGCCCGAAAAAAGAAAAGCCTGCTGATCAACACGAATACAAAACCACCCCACAAAAAGAGAGGGATGTAAATGGCTATTTTGTCAGATTTGGAAATTTCATTTGTGACATCTTCATCTGTTGATACAAGTAAGAACCTAACTATAATGTGTTCCCTTCATTTGTCATATCTTCATCTTATAGTACAAATAAAACTGTCCACCCAGACGTTTGGCCTACTTTACGTGACAGGCTAAAAAAATACGGCCATGGAATGAGCTTTCATCAGCGCAGTGGTCGATAATCCCTTAATCCCGCCTGTCATTGCCATCTGCTGCTCTTCAAAGTCATGAAATAACTTCACCCACTCAGTCGCGCTAACTGCTAATAGGCTCCGTTCAAGTACAATCCTCATGGCAATAGTGTCTCATGGGCGATGTTTATATCTTTAACTTAAAGTCCCAGTCCCAATCGGGCAGTCGGTTTTCGTGTATACTAAATGAGAAATCCATAGTGTGGGGACGGTGTGACCCTAGCTTGAATGACTGTCATCCCTAATCAATGCTCGGCCTGAAAAGTTTGATATGACAAAAAGTCAGCGGTCGGTACCCCAATGTGATTTCGTGATGAGGCATACATTGGGGAAGCAGAATGTACAAACGCTGTCATTGGATTTTGATTTGTAAGTGCATAGGTTAATCATTGACAATGTGGCAATCCAGTATACAGTAGAACTTGTGCGTAAAGAGCACTTTGAGGTTGGTCTTCAATAGCAGATCCTGGTTATAGTAAAAATGTGTGTGGGTGGTGGTGGGGGGGGGGGGACTTCCTGAGTTAAGTACACGTGAAGCGTCGCAGGGATGCAAACATTCCTCGGGGGGGGGGGGTGCTTTCTGCACCCTCAGTATGGATCTGCCAATGGACCTCAATTAACTGACCACAATAGAGATGGGAATCACGAAAATAAGCATGATTATATACAATTTTGCTCTCGCTGGCTCTTGCACTGTCGTTGTGTATAAAAACACCTCATCTACATCCCATACGCAAATGATATCCAATATTCATGGGATCACCATCCTGTCCAGATTAAGTACTCAGATTAAGTACCACTCTCAGAAGAAAGCATCGCTTAATGTTCCCGAGATGCACGGCCCTCCTTGACCCTGGCGTTGTACAAACCCACTCATGTTTATCAATGAAAACCATAAGTACAAAACGGGGGTTTGCACTAAGCCATGATGGTCACTCACCCTGGGAAGGTTTTTGTACTGCTGATGAATTCTTGATCTAAACATTAAATCTCTGCTCCAGTGAGCATCTTCGTGATGGGACCCGTAATTGTGTAAAGGAAGCGTGTGATATGAGGTGGCGGGGGTACAGAGATGTTTGTTGTTTTCTGTCTCAATGAACACATGTTTGAGAATGGCCTATATATTGCTTGCTACAGTGGTCACCCAGCTATGGGACACGTCAGTATAAACTGTCTGTTGGGTCTTCTAGTAGGTATGGGGTGCTGAGCCCTGGTGCTCGCCCCCAATTTTTTTATGGGTATTTGTAGATTCCAAGAGCTGTTGCGCATATATACCCCAGGGAATCCACTGGTTTGTCACAGTTCTTTGGCAAAAACCTGAACCTGCCAGTGAAGTGCACTCAGTTTTACTACTAAGCTCGGAGTCGACAGTTAGTGTTGCGAAGTAACTTGTGTGCGGGTCACATTTATTTTGTTCGCGTCTCCACAGTTTACCAGTGTTTACTATCCAACCATTCTGCATGAACAAATGTGTGCATGTATGATTAGCTATTGCTGTCTTTCCTATGTGGATAGGTGTTATTAGTACACAAATGGGAGAAAATTTGTCCATGTGTGTGCCACATTTCCCCCCAATAATACGCTTGGGAAAACAATGCAATTTTATTACTCTTACAATGAAACCCCCGCGTCATAGAGTCGAAATTAGCAGGTATATATTGAGATTACGCCATGGATTTTTATGAATATGTTACAGAGTAGCTTTATGCAATTGCTATACTTAATGATATGATACTACTCTGCAAGTGCGTGTACATTTACATGTACTTGGTCTATTTTACTTTGGTCGTGTGATTCATTGACCCCATTTATTGCATATGGCCAGCGGTGAGCCATACAGTATTACTGCCATAAAAAGAACTAGATATGTATTCGATTGATGATTCAAATATGTGTAAAGATTTTGCCCCACATTCCCCCACAAAAAGTGCATCTGTAAAGCATGGGCAGAAAATAGCCTGCTTTGCGTGCCATTCAGACGCTCGAGTGGATCCATTATAGCATTTTTGCAATCAACATAAAGCATAAAACGCCCCTAAACACGTAACAATGTTGCTAGAGCTCGGGCGAGTATCTGCGATGATTGACATGTCTAAACCTCGTTCTTGAAGCAAGACACGTAAAGCATGTAGATTCATGAAGCACTCGTTGGTGCACAAACGAGTTCTCAATAATGCAGTAAATTTTGTTTTTACTGGCAGATCCAAGAGTTGCCCCCTCATTTTCCGACATTACTTAGATACGAAACTAGCTATGAAGTCCACTGGTTGCACACCTATCCAAAAACATGGATCTGCCAGGGGTTATGAGATGTAAATTTTGTTTTTATCATGTTTAACCTGTATAGAATTGATGCGGTGTGCATCGGATAACTCCGTGAATCCGCTATTATTCTGATGTTATATGACCCTAGCCTATTACTTAGCCCTCTTATTCAATATGCATGGTAATTGATAAATTCTGATCGGTCTTAAAGTTGGGAGCTGTTACAACTCTTACTCCCTATTAAATAATAGGGGCCTACACTTGATCAAAATATGATCACTTGCACAGTAAAAAAGAATCTACTGCATACATTTTATTTGAAAGACTATGGTGACCCTATAGGCTATATAACTGGACTACATAACCTGACTCGGAGTGATAATAAAGACAAATCTAAAAGTTTCCGTTTTGTAACAGACGACACTAAAGTTGTGTCAAAAGTGCCTTTGGGCCTGTTTACCGTCACGGAGTTGATAGGAAGTAACGGGTTAGTGCCGTTACTGACCCTGTAGGAGTAATATCTACTATTGGGGCTAAACAATGATGGATGTGACGACACATCTCACGGGGCTTGCGGGAGCTATTTTTAGTATTTTACAGAGGTGTTATGCAATACACACCTCTACGCATTACAAAGCTATATATGTACATGTACGTACGGGTAGCTATAGCTGAAAAATGTTTGATTGTTTTCTCAACTGCCTGGAGATTTGCTTGGCTGATGTCTGCAAGTTGACTTACGGTAATAGGAAAGCATTCGTTTTTTGTGAATATATCTGAATGGAATTGTTTCTTTTAATTCGAGATTAGAGTACAGCTATGACTATTTTCCCCAGTTTCATTGCAGTGTTTTGTGTTTGTTTTTTTGTTTTTTTTTTGTTTTTTTGTTTTTTTTTTTTGGGGGGGTGGGGGGTTGAGTGGTAAAACATTGTGAACAAGTGGGATATCCAACTTTCTACATGTACATCGTCTGCTAGATGTGCGTATGTCCAAATTTACAATGGGGAGCTAGCAAACCTATGTGTTTTCCCAGAATGCGACACAGACAGATATCATTCTATTCTCTTGAGGTTCACAAAAATAGCTGAGCTATTCGTCGTTCGCAGTTCACATTATTGGAGCTCAGCTAGCGTCAGACAGTCCCGAATACCGAAGCCAGGTCATTCACAGCCATTGTATCAATCGTTTGATTGGCAAATAGTCTCATCACAGACTAGTTTTAAAAAATGGTAGAATCATTTCCCCCATGTATCATCTTGTCACAGCAAGGTATCATCTATCAAATTTTATAGATAGATGCGTAAAGAACATCTTCTCAGGGGAATATGCCATGTATTGACCCTATGCTGCGGCACAGTCAACGTTTGAAGATGAGAATTCGAGAATGTCAGCCAGTGGCTTTAGGTACGGTTGGTTAAAACAATGTGAAAAGTCATAAAGCAGACATTCTGTGTTAAATGCTCGTAAAAGTCACAACGTAATCGTTTGTATTTTGGCGAGTTTCCAGTGTGACGGAACATAAAAAAGCCGTCTGCCATCACAAGTATTGCCTGAATGACAACGTGAACTTTTCAATGGTTATTTTTTTGTAAAGAAACACATCTAGAGTATAGCCTATCGAGAGCACCACAGTAAACAGGGACCAACTAAAATGATATAATGTTCAGGGATACAATACCTTCATAAAGAGACCATCGGGAACCTGTATAAAGAGACCACCTCTTTATTGAGATCACTGTAAAGCTAATCGCCGTGATGGTTTAAACTATTCCCTTGTATTAACCAGAAGAAATAGATGAACCAAACGTCTTGTTTCTACTGATAATCCTATCGATGCAATGGGTTGAATGCTAACATATGGCACCATAAAGGAGGTAGTCACTTAATAGAGGTGGTCTTAATAGAGGTTCCACTGTACAGTACATACTATACAGTGTACATGCTATTCACTTGTCAATTAGTAGACATACAAAAACGTGCATTGACATCCCTAAAAAGTGCTTGTGTCCTCGCTATTTGTCCTATGTGTCTGCAGACGTAATTTAGATTGCCACGTAAATTGCATGTTTATTCTACAAGTGCTATTTGTATTCTTGCCCACGCCCCGCTGTTCATTAAACACACGCACTACGTTTGTCTTGTCAACACGGGAGAATAAAACAAAAACATGCTAATTGCCAATTGCCAGAGACAACTACGATGATGGTTGTAAGCGGCGCAATAAGGAAGGATGCATAATTTATCGTAGAGGCGCTCCCAACTCCAGCCCCTGAGAGCAAATATGAACACCGTGCAACCACTCCCCACCAGATTACCCGCCTACGCACGCCCTCCCACCACCCTTTGTGGTAGATTATATATGTTGCATAATAATATTTTACCATATACCATGCCATACCTAATAAAGAGACCACGTGAACCTCCGTTAAGACAGTACATCAGGCTCGTTGGATATGTCAGACTACGCATTCGCACAACACAACATTTTCAACACCAACACATTCTACTCTACACGGGATCAGCTCTATAGTCCCCCGTCTCAATGTTGTGAAACGTAAGGGCACATATGTGTGTGTGTACCAGCACGTAGAAAGGAGCAATGTATCCAATGTATGACGATCACAAGCTTCTATTCATAGTACAATCTGATAGAACCAGATGCAGATTCATGGCGGCCGCAGCGGGAGCGCGCCTCCACATTTCCCCACCAAAATATTTCATTTTTATGGTTTTATGATATGAAAATGTAGTAATGTAGTAACACCCCCCCCCCCCCCCCCCGCCACCCCGAGGGTAAGAGGAGGGCACTTCCATTTATATGTCGACGGTTATGCTCCACCCCACCCCACCCGAATGACCCACCTTTTTCACATTTCCTATCAACTATGAATGCCTACTTTTCACTGCCCAGCAGCTATGAAATAGCATCAGCTAAGGAAACTCTATGCTAGGACAGCCGGTATAAAGTAACTCTCTTCCCATCCCAGGCTTCTCGTTTGCCATTTCCATGTCTTTCTTCTCTGTCTCAATTCATCTTCTGGCAAGGGGAGTGTATTTCTAACGGCAGCTATGAAATACTTTATGTTTGTCATATCCAGCTATGAAATAGTTTTTTTACGATAGAATTTTCGAGGGGAGTATCCCCGTCAGATATCAAAGGAAGGGAAGCCCCCCCCCCCCTTCCAACACCGGGTAGTAGGCTCTACCCCATTGCATGTAACATGTGTACACAGGTGCTATGCAGAGTATGACCAGACGCAAAGAACTCTATATGAGAGGAGTGAGTGTGCAAGACAATATAACACCCCATCTCGTGGGAGTAGAGGTGCATGGGTAGAGATCGGGGTGTCTGGTTTACATCATGATCAAGTACTGCCGCATCTGGAAGGTTTCAGTATTCTTGTCCAGCAAAATAGGTAATGGTTACATATTGTCTGCTGCTGTCACAAAACTATAGGTAGGTTGCGTAATGGAGTGCGCTAGAACGCTACTCAGGCGCTAATATTAGTTCTTTAAATAAAATCTATGAATAGCACACATGAACCTCTATAGATAGATCACCTCTGTATTGAATCTACGCGAGGACACTACCTAAATGTTTTTTGCAGTTTCCACTATACACAAATAACTAAAATTAGAATGCTCTGCTAAGAGTTATCCATATTTAATTGCCGCAAAGAAAACAACAGGGTCACAAATACCCACGCTATGCTCTAGCGAACGATCAGCATTCCAGTGCAACGAGTGATATCATAAAGCTGCCTGGGAATGAAACAGGGCGGGGTCAAGAGTTCACCATGCTCAGCCGGCAGTCGAGATCCGGACTGAGTTTATGAACAGGGAACTGGGCCCACAAACACTTGTGGAATGCAGGAAGCGGTGCTACAAAAGTGGAGATATATGATGATGACGCACAACCTGCTTTGGCAATCTTACAGTGAAATTAAAACGTTAGCAAACTGTGCTAAAGCACCGGTAGGTTGTAAATTAACAGCATAATCTATGATTAATAACACCCGGAACACGCCCAAGTGGTCTCGCTAGAGGAGTTGTTCTTTTTAAGGGAGTTTAATGATTTGAGATGGTCTCGTTATACAGGTGGGATCAATGGCAGGTTGTGCTGTCTGCAACTTGAAAATAAACAGATGTCGTAGCTTTACATACTACCTGCCTGGAAACATTCAACAGAAATCTATCTTAACCTAAGACACTCGCTGAAAAATCGGCAATTTAATATTTATATTTTTGTAGAATATTAAGTGATAAACCATCGTGGGTTTCACGCCTTTCCCGTTCACACAACCTTCAAAGTCCATGTTCCGGAATAGATATTAGATAAGGATGATGATAAACCATTGTCAGACAATTGCTGTTACAATATGCATGTGTATTGGCTATACTTCATATACGGCTGTGTGTAAGCTGTTTTGAAGCGTTGCAATTACCTTGCCTTGTGAAGGCATTTAGCGTATTCACTATATCTGCCTGTGATGCTATGGGAATAGGGAAAAGTGTATGCACAATTAAGTCGTCCTCATTGTGAAGCATCTAAGTAATACCATAGAGCGAATGGCACAATAGAAGTGTGTCTGTACATGTGTAATTGTGAAGTGTGTACATTAGTGAAGTGTCCCATTGATGATGTTTCATGTGGTCCAGTGTGTGTCCGCGTTCAGTGCTAGATCGCCCCCCCCCCCAAGAAATATTGCTCTAACAAAATAAAAGCTTTCCGCAATTAGCTCAATTGAACCGGGTTAACCCAGGGAAAGACATGGAACTTTGTAATGCGTTTTATAACGACTAGTTACAAATCACCGACTGGCATGTACATGTACGTCAGCGGCAATCATTGTCATTAGATGATTGTTTATACGACTTATGTCACTACTCACACTCAAGTCCATTAAGATACAATACATCTATGCATATCAACGATCATGATTACAACTCCGAGCATTTTTTCCCACCTGTTGATAGCAGAGCAGACGGGCAAAAGGTCAAACCGCAAGCTGACGTCTGGGCGATAATACAACAGCGTGTTTTATGTAATCACCAATATCAAGAACACGTAGAAGTGCTGCAAAAAGCAGAACAACTAGCTCACTGAGTGGGGTCTATGGGGAAATGCGATTGAATACGCGAGCACTTAACTCTAGTCTTTCAAATAGCTTTATATGATCTATATACAAAACAGCTTATTGAAACAAAGACAACTCATCACAAGACTCACTTTTAGGCTCATTGGATAAAGTGCACATTGTAACACCTAACATGCACTCAATGACATATTTACCATGCATAATAGCTCTTCTTATAGGCTAGCTTCACTCGTACAAAGTAAACAATACGTTAGTATATAATATATGTGGCAAAGTGGGCTGGGCAGGTCGTTTCGGTGGCTAGCTCTACTAGCTAGCGAAGCATGCATTGCCGAACGTTCTAAATACATGTATATGAACGTATTTCTATCTTATGAAAACACGTTATCATAGCCTGCTACTCGTGCAGTTGTTTTATTGTTGACCAGTTTAATGTGAACTTTAGTTTTAATGTGTATGGTTTAAATGGTACACCCAATTACTAATACATCAACGCCAGACTAAGAATAAATTGAACATGCACACGTGATCAGCCCAAATGCGAGCAATTACGTAATGTAATGTGCACCATCGACAACTTATTTTGGCAACCTGGCTTTCCTTGGGATGTTTTACTTTTGTGTTCAGCTAGCCTTCGTTTTGCTGTAATTAATGAATCCTCACATGATAATTTTGAAAATTAATCTCATTTTATGTAGCAAATGCCACAGTAAAACACATTAGAAAATATCAGGGATACACTAGGCCTATATATATGGTGAACGAATGTGAGGCAAAAATGTTATTTGAGGTGCATTTTTTTCACGCAACACATTATAGCTATTTTGGTCGCGCTGTGAAAACGTTGTCAGTATATGCGCTGATGAAAAAGACCACCATTACGTGGTCTAAAAATGACACGGTGACACGGTTATTTTGAGCGACTGTAATTTTCATAGCTGAAAACAAAAGTGACACACTTGAAATACCACCATCAACACCCCAAGGCGAATATGCATTATTCAATGCGTTTTCATGAAGAAACACCACACCTTCAAATCTCAGTTGCTGAACAAAACTCCCAGCAAACTTTTGTGAACAATAAGAACTCATTATTGGGTGTAGTTTGTTCCTGCATTGCAGTCACCAATGTTGTTTTAGAAATTAAGCATGCGGAAGGAATGTCTAATGTTTCCTCGTGTGACTGCACTATGTGAGGGCGGCAGCAGCAACAATACAGCCCCGTGTCGCCGTGTGGATTAACGTCACCTCAAGGCGACAGCACGATAATGGAAGGAAGCCTTATTCGTCAGCCTAGTCTCATTTTTGTCTCTTGGAAACCTTAAACTTCAACAGCCCTTGCATATCTATTATCTTATGGGGTATTCTGTGTGATAGCAACAACATCAAAGAGGAACGGCCATTCTGGGGGGTGCGTTTCGAAACTAGTCATAAAAAATTGTTCATGGATCAAAGGGCTGGTAACGTAGAAAAATGAACGGCCCTACCAAAATGTCTATACATGACAGCCCTAATACTTAATTACTTCTTATCTAAGAAGTAATCTGACCATCGAGCAGGCCCCAGGTAAAATAAGCAGGTACATTGCACCTGATTGGTTTGTATTTTGTACATTTATATATTATTTAGCAACAGTTATATTGCTATAAAACATGAAATACACAAAATTATAATCAAATATGCATCAATTTGGAAAGGATGAGCATTGTGTCAGCTCTAACAGAATTTCATACTTATTATATTCTGAATTGAATAGACCCTTGTACAATGACATTTGAGGCAAACAGATTTTGTGGGTTTTTAGCTGAACATTTTGCCGTCAACTGAAGTAATCTGTAGCACAAAACATATCATAGGCCTAAGTATAGAATGTTGTGGTGACATTTATTCTAAGACTCACAATCCAAAAATTAGATATTACAAAATGCTATAAATTAATATTACTTCAAAGTAAATATTACTGCTGTAGACCTAGAGTTGAATTCATCTTATCTTAACTAAAATGATAAGTAATGTAACTTTAACACATCTAAAATTTTGAGTTTAAGAGAGATTTTTAATATCATGTACAGTGTGATTAAATGGGTTAGCCATACGAGTTATGATGACAATCGAGATAATTCACAGCACCCAGGGTATTAATCAGACCGCGGGTTATGGCGTCATGCCTCATATACTATACTGCATACTATTATACTATAACACTAGGAATGTTTGCGTACAATTTAATTTGCGAATTTCGAGGGTAGGTACAAAAACGCAAACTTAATAGCCTGTGTAAAGTTGGTCCAGGATGGGCCAAAATCACAAAATTAAAGTCACAAAATAATTTTTAGAAATTTAATTAACAGCCACGAAATATTCTAGTTTTACGGTGTACATGTTTTATAAGGACCGTATATTTATTGCATTACCGATTGAATATTGTCATTGGTTGTTGCACAAAAAATAAATACATTTTCATACGGCTAATATATTATTTTATTAGTAATTGATTCGTAAACATACATTGGTTCACACCTTACTAGCAGTTTGTGATTTACTTGATACCAGACTTTAAACTGTAGATGGAGATGGTGTTCAAATGTACAAAATTTTAGATTATACTTTTTATTATCAGGTAGGCCTATGCAAGTACAATCTCATACTCTCTGCGAAGTATACACTATTCATGTTTAAATATTAATAGATTATTATGGCAATATTAGATGTGAAGGTACTAGTACATGATATTAACATCACATTATATTAGTGATAAACAAAACCAAACTATGATAAGCTTCTAAATTCCAAAATTTAATTTCCAAAATAATTGAGTCTATTGGGTTATCCATATATGAAAATGTGTCGATGACGCAGGACAACCAATTTGGTTTCAAAGCATTGCATAGAACAGACTTGTGTATATTTTCTTTTAAACAAACTATTGAATTATTTTATAATTGTATATCTAGTCCAGTATATATATGTTTCTTAGACGCTAGCAAAGCATTTGATCGCCTAAATCATTGGTTGCTATTAGAAAACTTATCAACAGAGAATTACCTTTTATCATAGTTTGTTTATTTGAATATTGGTACGCCCAACAGCCGTTTAGTATAAGATGGGGAGGAAGTTCATCCAGTAAGTTTAACATTACAAATGATGTCAGGCATGGCGAAATAATTTCTCCTGTGTATATTTAATATATATACATATTATTATATGGATGATCTTAGTAAGGAACTAACCATTCAGGCATTGGATGCCGCATAAATGGCCACCTTGTAAACCACTTAATGTACCGGTATGGGTATGCGGATTACAGTTGTATCATTTGCACCAATTCCTTCGTCACTGCAAAAGCTGTTAAATATATGTGCTGCATATGGTAAATCACACACTATTCTATTTAACCAAACTAAAACTAAACGTACCGGTATGTGCTTTTTACCCAGTAAACTTTTTTTTTTTTTTTTTTTTACATCCCACCATTATACTAAATGGTGTCCAGTCGTCTGTTGTGGACTCAGTTCGATATTTAGGTGTTGACATTGACAAAAGTTTAAATGATAAAAAATATATTGCTCGTCATAAACGCTACTTGTATGCTAAAGGTAACCTTATTATAAGAAATTTGAAGGATTGTTCTTCCAACATTAAAGATAAATTGTTTAAAACTTATTGCTATAGTATATACACCGGTACATGTATGGTGGACATTTGTGGTCTTGGCCTCAGCCCTCAGAGATACAACCATTAATTAATTGTTGCTTTTAATGATATTTATAGAACTTTATTTAATGTCCAAAGGGGTGTTATTATGTCACGTATTTATGTGTTTAATGGCAGTGATCATTTTTAAGTTCTGTTACAAAAAGCAATGCACAGATTTAACATTGAGGTTAAGTAAGTTTTATAATAGTAACGTCAGAAGTATTGCAGATTCTACTTATTTTATGTACTATTCGTCAATAAGCAGTCTTGGTTAGGGAGTTGTCTGTATAATATTCTTATCTGTTATATATTATGTACTGTGATGGGATAATTCTATTAGTAACTTTTTTTACTTTATTTTTTATGTAATATGGACTTTTAGTCTAATACAAATAAATCAATAAATAAAATAAATATATGTACTAGTACAGTATTGAGTAACTGCTATTGATGGTACATTTTTACAACACCCTTTTCTTTTCAAATGTTCTATTCTAATTTGACTTACGATTTTTTTACTATTATGCTTGCAAATTCAATTTTTGAACACACATCCATCTAGACTAGAATTTTCTTACATGCGGTAACAATGTTATGGCCATTAACCTACCAAAATTCCTATATTGTATTGAAGATAAGGTTGAAACCCGCATTGTTGGGCGGTTTGATAAGTAAATTAGCATTTCTGGTAATCTTTTTTTTTTTTCATTTGTTGTATTTATTAACGTCTGGTACATTGAAATTTTAAAAGTAATCGCAAAGTAATGATTCATAGTCTTGTTACTAGAACTGGGTATGTTATTTTTTGTCACACCCAAAAGAAACTAACATGCACAGCATACATGTATATACTGTGCGTAGACCAGTAATATGAACAGGGAACAAATTGAAAACAGCATAACATATTAGTTGTTTACCGGTTTAAACTATTTGTACCATGTTGGATGCTGAGGTGTGATCATGACACTTCTAGAATAAAGTACTAATTGTCTGCTTTCTCCTAATAAGGCAGTGTCTTTTCCAGATGTTATTAGTTTTTGCAAGGAAACATGTCAACAACTGATGATAAATTAAATGTGCAGATTTAAGCCGGAACGTGATAAATCAGTTGTCTCTTAATTTTGTTGACTCTTTCGAAATACAATACATTTATTTGTAGATTTACACTTCTCTATGTCAATATGACATGTAGTTCATTTTACAACGCTAGCTATATGGTAAAATTGATTTCATGCACTATCTTGTTAATC